>JAJIBD010033169.1:0-28809 GCA_021461705.1 Cryptotis parvus | reverse complement strand
ATCTACCTCTGAGAGGAGAAGCCTTCCCACCTCTGCTTTCTTGTTATAATGGTACACTCTGGGAGAGTCTGGTGCATAGATTCCACTGCCTGAAAGTGGTAGAAAATCTTAGTCTTAGAAAGAAAATCAAACCGTCACCTATCTCCCCCATCATTAGGCATGTGGACACAGCATCATATGGATCACGTAGCCTACAACTAAAGAGCATGTAGGCTTCTAGTTATACTCAACACCTAAGTACTTCCCATATTCTCTATTATAGAAGGTTAGAATAGATATCTAGGGCCTGAGGATACAACTCAGTGGCAGAGCACCAGTTTATGATAAAAAGACCATGAGTTCAATCCCTGACACCATCCCATAGGTAGTACTCCTAGATATCGCAGCAAGAGAAGAAGAAATAATAATAAACTGGGAGGTCCTGGGAGGAAATCTGGGGACATTGGTGTCGGGAAGGGTTCTGTGGTAGAGGGATGGGTGCTGGAACACTGTGTGACTGAAACCCAGTCATGAACAGCTTTGTAATTGTATATCTCATGGGATATAATCATATTTAAAATAATAGTAAACAGTTGAGAATTAAAATATTGTTGCTCATTTAACCATAGCTATGCAAGCAAATACTTATTTAGAAAAAAAAAAAATAAATGTTTGATGGTCTAATTTCAAACAATTTTGAATATAATAGGATGACTTACTACTGTAATGAAAAATAAAATCAAAAGTAATTTTTTTCTCAACTTAATTCTTTTATATGTGAATATAAGAATTTATTTCAACATCATTTAATGAAAAGCTATTTTTTTCCATTGAGTGGTCTTGGCATCATGTCAAGAATTCTTTTATTAGAGATGGAGAACCTGCCACGGAGGCAGGCTAGAGGAGGGGGAGGGAATCGGGGGACATGGTGGTGGGAAATGGAGACTGGTGGAGGGATGGGTGCTGGAACACTGTATGGCCGAAACCCAAACATGAACATTTTTGTAAGTTAAATAAATAAATAAAAAAAAATAAAAGGCAAAAAAATTACTAAGAACAAAAAAAAAGAATTCTTTATATATATATATATATATATGGATTTAGAGGTGACTACAAGAGTATGCCACCCGCACGGCAGAGCCTGGCAAGCTACCCGTGTCATATTTAATATGCCAAATACCAGTAACAATTATAGACCTCATTCCCATGACCTGATGGAATGGTTTGAGGCTCTTTATGTTCCTGGAGCAAGCAGATGCCCTTGGGCTCTGCTGGCATGAGACAGGACATATGGAAGTGTTACTGGTGCCCGCTCGAGCAATTATATCACTATGAGATACAAATTACAAAGCTGTTCATGATTGGGTTTCAGTCATACAGTGTTCCAGCATCCATCCCTCCATGAAAAGAAAATATTTATATTTAATTGTTTTCAAAAGTAGAGGATGTTGGAGCTAGAGTGATAGTTCAGTAGGTAGGGCATTTGCCTTGCACACGGCCGGCCTATGGCAGCCTGGGTTCGATCCCCGGCATCCCATATGGTCCCCTGAGCACTTCCAGGAGTAATTCCTGAGTGCAGAGCCAGGAGAACCCCTGAGCATTGCCGGGTGTGACCCAAAAAGCAAAAAAAATGAAAGTTTTGGGGCCGGAGCGATAGCCCAGAGGGTAGGGCGTTTGCCTTGCACACGGCCGGCCCATGCTGGCCCGGGTTCGATCCCCGGCATCCCATATGGTCCCGAGCATTGCCAGGAGTAATTCCTGAGTGCAGAGCCAGGAGTAACCGCTGAGCATCGCTGGGTGTGACCCAAAAAAAAAAAAAAAAAAAAACCAAAGTAGAGGAAGTTGATATAAAAATTCTGTCTCTGCTTATCTCTGCAGTGACTTGTAAACATGATGATAAATACATTGATTCTTCAATATTCTTATCTCCAATGGGTAAGTCTATTCCCATCTCCAATGGGTAGGTCTATTCCCTTTCCATTTGCATGAGACAGACAGAGAGAGAGAGAGAGAGAGAGAGAGAGAGAGAGAGAGAGAGAGGGAGAGGGTCTTTCTCTTGCCACTTGTCTGGGAAATCAGTTGTCATGCCATGAAGATATGTGACATAGTCCTAATGAAAACCACAAGCAACAAAAAACAGAGATCTCCTGCAACAATTACTGAAATAGGGGCCTGACAGTCAGGTGAGCAGACCTGCTATCCCAACAAGCCTACCAATGACTATTAGCCCAGCAACTAAGTGGAAATAATCCAAAGAGACAACTTGAGTTACACACACCCCGATCAAACACTACAAAATTCCAGACCAATGTGAATGAAATGACTGGGTGAAAGTGATTATGAATTGCAATCATTATTATTTTAGGTCATTTTTATTTTTTATTTTTAGTATGACCTGTTACATGGCAACATATTAATAATATGTTCCTTTGTCTTTTGCCAGTTTTATAGCACAACTTCTTTAGTTCCCAGCTTTGCCTCTGTCTAGGAACCTTTGGAAAACTACTTGCATTCTGGTTCCTCAGCTTTCCAGTCTGAAAGTGGGAGAATAATATCCATATCATAGAGTAACTAAGAGAATAAATGTGAGAAAACACAAAGATCTGTCCTAATACAACCAGAGCTGTTGTATGAAATAAGCACTATTTTATATAAAACGTAAAGGAAGTTATCACACAAAGAAGCAAAAAAAATTACTGTAGGCTATATCTGAGATAATAGATGCATGTGAAAGCATCTGCTGCATTTAGAAGTATTCCTGGTCATGAATTACCTGTCATTTTTAGGCTTATATGATGTGTATTGGCCACAAGAAGATTAACTCCCATTCCCATGGCCCAGGCTGAATGAAACTCAATAGCTGACAACAGGGGTAAAACATTCATCCAAGCTGTGGGGAACAATATGGTGTCCACGTGGAGGTCTTTGACCAGGGGTGACAGCAGGATCATGGAAGAGTATATCAAAGCATGTGAAAATGCCAAACTTTCCAAAGGTGGTATTGAAAGTCACCAACTCCGCGCTTTTAGGAACATCAAACTGTGGCTCAGAGTAGAGGTGGTACTGGAACAAATGCGTTGGAAAACAAACAGAAAAGGCTCATTCATTTTTAAAGTGACATTTAAATATTCTGCAAAGTTAGCACTAGATTTGACTGCTATGATCACCAGCAACCAATCTATGAGAAGAGAATGAACGTAGCAATTGAAAGCTAATTTCTGAGGAAAAGTTCTTTTCTCTTTCTCTTCCCTTCCTTCTGTGAGCACTCTCTCTCTCTCTTTCTCTCTCTCACTCTCTCTCCTTCCCAAAACACCCAAACACTGTGCATCTTAAGCTAGAAGATCACGCAACAGTTTCCTCTGATTTCCCTGATATCTAGTTCTGCAAATATTAATCAGAAGAGAGGTATCATCTTCCTCTTTAGAGGTGACATGCAAAAATGCTCACAGCCAATAGCATCAAAAATGAAATTTTTGTTTCATTTTGCTTTTTGGGTCACACCCAGAAATGTTAAGGGATTGCTCCTGGCTCTTTGCTCAGGAATTACTCCTGCTGGTGCTCAAGGGACCATAAGGGATGCCGAGGATCAAACTCGGGTCGGCCATGTGCAAGACAAATGCCCTACATGCTGTGCTATCGCCCGCCCCCCAAAATGATTCTTTTGAGAGTTTTTTTTTTTTTTTTTACAATTACAAAGATATACTATTAAAAAAGTTCATATTTAGGTTTTGGTTATACAGTGTTCCAGCACCCATCCCGCCCAAAATGATTTTTTTTAATTTAATTACCCCACACTCTTTTTCAGGTAAATTGAGAAACTAACCTTGTCCAATATAATAATAAATAAAATGACATATCCTTCAGGGAATTCTGAAAGTTATAAATAAGACTATTGAAACTTGTCATTTTATTTCCTCTGTGAAAAATTAGAAAGACATTTAACTGGGGTCAGAGTGACAGCACAGCGGGTAGGGCATTTTCCTTGCACGCCACAGACCCGGGTTCGATCCCCGGCATCCCTTTTTGGTCCCTCGAGCACCACAGGGAGTAATTCCTGAGTGCAGAGCCAGGAGTAATGGCTGAGCATTGCCGAGTGTGACCTAAAAAGCAAAAAAAAAAAAAAAAAAAAAAAAGACATTTAACTTCATATTGGTTGGGACTTACTGACAAAGTCGTTCTTATTAGGCACATATCTCATGGGTTGTGGTAACAAACAGTCCCCAAGGTGCTCTGATGAGAGAGTAAGTGGCCCTCAGCTCGCTTGTTCACACTGAGTGCACCAAGTTTTCCTGCAGTTAATTGCTTCATAGACTGATTGCCTATGCTACTACTTTAACTAAACCAACATTTATATAATGGAAGAGTAATTTAAAGTTATACTTGCAAGAAAGGATTAACATGCATATTTTTAATGAGGGAGCCCAGGCTTCAACCTGATACCCCCTGGTCCCCTGAGTACCTCTAGGAGCAATCCCTAAATTCTGAATCAGAAGTAGCTCCAAAGGTTCCACCAGGTGTGGTCCCAAAGCTCCAAATACTAAAATTAAGGCTGTATATGTCATTCTAAAGAGAGAACACATGCTTTGAGTCTGAAAAGTCCTACAAAGCTTAGGTTGAATGAATATGGTCCATGGGTCATATGGTTCACAGTGTTTTTAATAAAAAATTAAAATTAAAAATTTTAATAAAAATTAAAAATTTTAAAAAATAAATGAAAAATAAAAACACAGTGTCATTTCTCCATAAGCCATGAGCCATGACTGCCTAACACAATCTACTCACTCAGTTTTAACTTCTTAGTTCAAACAGCTTTATCTCACAAAGTATTATCATTTTTCATTACTATACCTCTAAACTCCTTGATGTTCATTTATTAATATTATGCAATAATTTTCAAACAATTTAAATGTCTTTAATGTTGGCTGTTGAAGAATCTCTAATGGCATTGTATAATAAAGGCAATGAAGCTCCAACTTCTGAGTACAGCATTCACTCTCACAGCAGGCTTCACGTCACTCAGCCCTCTTACCTTATGGTAGCGCCACCAGTTTTCCTTCTGTGTCATACACCACGTTGGTGTTGTATTGGTAATAGCCATTGGGAGGGCATGCAGAATCAGGGTATTTGCATGGTTTTTTGTCCCCGATATTTGCCACGACATAGATGGAGTTGTTCTTGGCCAAACAGCTGAGTCTTTTTTTGTACTGGTGTGTAACCAAATCTAAATCAAATTTTAATTGAGATATCTTAATAAGACAAATACTGTATGATATAAAAATTGAATATATTTAAGAAACCCCAATTCACACAGAGTGGTTACCAAGGACTGAATAATGGGGAGAATTGAACAGATATTGCTTAAAGATACAGATTTGTAACTAGTATATAAATAAGACTAGGGAAATCTAATGACATAGTGATCATTGTCAACAAGAGTTATTACAAACTTCAAAGTTGCTACAAAATTCTCACCACTTAAAGAATTGTGATGAGACTATGCTAGTAGCCATACTGAAATATGTGAGTACCAAATAATCCCATGTGTACTTTAAATTCTCATAATATTATATATCAACAAAACTTAAGAAAAACTTCAAATTAAAAAAATATTTTAATCACTGTACAAAGATAATAATGATAAAAGCCAGGAAAATTAATACAATATAAAAAAACTACTGATCAAAAAAGAAATACAAGGTTTTGATTTTGATTTGTTTGGGGCTCACACTTCGCAATGCTCAGGGGTTACTCCTGGCTCTGCACTTGGGAATCACTCCTGGCAGTGGCTTGGAGGACCATATGGGATGCTGGGACCTGTACCCTTAACTCTCCATCCCTCCAAAAACATATTTTAATAGTCACAAACCTCTTTACCAGATCATCCCATCAGCAACCAAAATTACTCAAGGGCTTGAGAGCTAGGACAGCCAGGGAGGCTCTCATGGAGTGACCCAGTTCAAACCCTGGCACCACATAGGGTCCCAGGAGTGCCAGGAGGAATGATCCCTGAGCGCAGAGCAGGAGGGACCCCTGAGCTCAGCTGGGTTGAATGAATGAAATCAATTAAGTGAACTGTATTAGATGGCCATGAATGCATGTTTTATGTCAAATATGTTCATTTTTTTCCAATCCCCAGAAAAAGAATACAACTCCCTAAAATACACCCCCTAAAATTTGCCAGTTTCTATAGTTACTACTATAATTTACCCATCATATTTTTAGCAAACTCAATCTTATTAGGAGCTAAGAAAGAAATGGCTTGTCTCAATTCTCCACAAGGACATATACTTTTTGCAAATATAGAAGAATGTTCTCGTGTCTAAATAATGTGATCTTCAAGCTATATTAGACAATAGTATATGTATATTAAATATGAACTTATTATTTTACATGTAATATTCTTGTATTTTTTAATCTCGGGAAAATTAGCTTTCTGAACTTAGTAAAATGCTGTGCTTCAAAATATAAGATCATAAGATTCATTAGAAAGTATATGGGGTGATCATTTTTTCCTAAGAAGTAAAATCAAGAGTTGTGACCCTCCCCTCCAGAAAGGCCTGGTGGGTCCGCCCAGGACTGCTCCTAACACTGTGGGCCAGAATCCAGGTACACAGGCAGAGGGTGGAGCTTCTGCTTGCTCGCCCTGTGCTAGGCTGATGGGATGTTCTGGAAGGGGGCAGGTTCTGGTTCTCCCCCTGCCCCCAAACAGACTCTCAGAGGCCGGAAATCCTCACGCACCACAACCACGGCCATTCTCAAGGTCCAGACTACACAGCTTGAAGAGCCCCATGGCACGCGGCCCCTTTGCAGCTGCACGATATCTCAAAACCTGGTATACTCATCTAACAGGTATCCCATCATATTTCATAGAAACACCAGTGTGTGGACACGATGTGTGGTCTGTAGGAACATATTGAAGATATATAAGTATAACATTGTAAGTTTCATGATCTACTACTGAACTACACAGGTACTTTATAAACACAATATTTAAAATCTAACAAATGCCAGTGTAAGTATAACAACAACATATGCAACCTACTTATTGATTCCTTGGTAGGTAATCTTTTGTGTGGTAAATGGGCACATTTTAGAGATTCACAACACTTTCACATAATTTGAAGAGTTCAAATACCTGTGGGGTTCTTGACACGGGGTCCAGTTCACCCCGTGGGTCTGGAATGTCTTCCAGATATGGGAAAATTGTCTCCCTGGTAAATTTCCACCCATATAAAGCATCTTCTGGAGTCACAATGATTTGAGCATGCTGCTCAAGGAAAGAGAAATCAAAATAACTTCTCATGTTAAAACTCACCTGTCTGGGACCGCTGCCGGGTCCCTGACAGTGCAGGGAAGTGAGTTCCCTTCTACCTCCGAAGCAGGCAAGGAATGGATGAAGACTCAAGAATCCGGATGCAGTTTTAAAAAGGCTTTACTTATCACAGGTTCAGGATACAAATCAGCAATAAGAAAAACCCTGTGCTTAGGGATTCCTGGTTAGAACCCCAGCCACGTGTAGGCCAAAATGGCTGCCACCACGTGTACAGGCCCTGGAAAGAGGAGACAAAGACAAGACTCCCAAGAAGGGTACGAGCTCACAAAGAGAGAGCCCAAAAAAGAGAGCGTGAGAGAGGAAGCAGGCTAGTTTTATACCCCTGCAAGGCAGACCTCCCTCCCACTATTATGGAAAGCAGGGAGAGTCAAATGCCCTCAGGTAATTTCTCCCAGCACCTCACCTAGGCCCCTTTTATATGCTAACGTCTTGAGCCAAGATCTGCCTGGAAAAATCTTTTATAGGGTAGAGAAGGGGTTTCTGAGATGGCTTGTCTCTGTACCAAAGTCTAATACTAGTACCAGTTAAATATTTCTCCAAGCCTTC
Source organism: Cryptotis parvus (assembly GCA_021461705.1). Classification (NCBI taxonomy): domain Eukaryota; kingdom Metazoa; phylum Chordata; class Mammalia; order Eulipotyphla; family Soricidae; genus Cryptotis; species Cryptotis parvus. The sequence goes on along the minus strand of JAJIBD010033169.1, from coordinate 20,951 downwards.
ACAAGTCTTGTCTACTTCACGGTAGTTTTGTATTTTAGTTGCCTTTGAGTTATCAGGGAGCCATGCTTGCTTGCTTGGAGGCAAACAGCATTTCTCTCTGGTCTAATTATTTAGGGATCCAACGTGTCCAGGCAAATATGCTGGTAAGATCTAGCTAGTCCCACGATGACTGTGGTAGCATGAGAGAATATTTATACCAGCTAGTACAGAATACATGGTCAGATAAACTGCCACATTTAGACTACCCCCTTATCTACGAAGTGATTTGCAGGAGGCAATTCAGAGCAGATGCAGAGGCTCTTAGAGGAGTCCTGCAACACCCACCAAATAAAATTAATAAAATAAAACATTAAAGAGAACCTGAAGCAATAATTCAGCAAGTAAATCATTTGCTTTGCATGTGGCCAACTCATGCTCAATACCTGGCACCCATTATGGTCCCAGAGCACAGTCAGGAGAAATACCTGAGTGCAGAACCAGTGGTCACCCCCTGAGCAGAACTCCATCGGCTGTGACTCAAACATAAACTAATGAAATCATTAAAAGAGCCAGGTCACTCAGCGGTAAAGTCATGTGTCACATATCTGCAGTTCCAGGGGTGATCACTGCTTCTAACACAAAGTAAAAAAAATATATTTCGCTCTGTCATATCAATATTCAATTACTTCCACCAGTTCTCAAGTCCCTCCTGCCCATAAACCATGGTTAACATAAATGTATACCTGCTCAGAGGCCTCCTTAATTGCTTTCTCCAGAACATCTATATTTTTGTTCATAAGGAGCAATGCATCATTCTGAGAAACAGGTGTTTCTGTTTCCGTTTGGCAATATGACAGCGTGTTCATATACTGCAGCTATAAAAGTCTTCAGAGCACTGACATGCATGGTGAATAGGACCATAACAGCCACAGACGTTTGTAATGAGTAAATGATCATGTTTAATGTACCGTGATTTCTGAAAGCAAAAGTAACATTCAGTCATTACCGATTGAAGGAGGAACATTAGTAGGATATATGACTGCCAATTGGTATGCTCTTAATTTACAATGTTATGAATATATCATGCTTGACAACTTCGAAGAAAAAATATTTCTGTTCAATATATACAATAAAAAAATTATAGGGAGGGGCCAGACTCACAGCTCCATTGGCAACCCCGGGAAGAGATCCAGACCCATCCACTCCAGACCCACAGCTGTGCCACTCGGTCCCACGTGGAAGCAACTCATGGAACTGATCTCCCTGGTAAGGGGCTCGGCCAGCCCCTGGCTGAGTCCAACACTGCTCCAGGGGTTTGCTCACACGTGCGGGGAGGGGGCCACACTGGCTGGACTTGGAGCGGAGATTTGGGCTCGGCCCTTTCCCTCCACCTTCATGCCAGCTACCCCGAAGAGGGACCCATGCCAGACCCACAGCTCTGTCAGCAACCCTGGAAGAGATCCAGACCCATCCACTCCAGACCCACAGCTGTGCTGCGTCGGCCCCACATGGAAGCAACCCATGGAACTGACCTCCCGGAGGCCTGCCAACCCCTGGCTGAGTTCAACATTGCTCCAGGAGTTCGCTCACACGTGCAGGGGAGGGGCCACACTGGCTGGACTTGGAGTGGAGATTTGGGCCCCGCCCTTTCCCTCCACCTTCATGCCTGCTACCCCGGGAAAGAGAGACCCACACCAGACCCACAGCTCGTCAGCAACCCCTGGAAGAGATCCAGACCCATCCACTCCAGACCCACAGCTGCTGCTGCTCAGCCCCCACGTGGAAGCAAACCCATGGAACTGACCCCCCCAGTAAGGGGCTCAGCCAGTCCCTGGCCGAGTCCAATATTGCTTGAAGGGTTTGCTCACACGTGCGGGGGAGGGGGGCCACGCTGGCCGGACTTGGAGAGGAGATTTGGGCTCCTCCACCCTTTCCTCCACCTCCATGCCTGCTACCCTAGAAGAGAGACCTACGCCAGACCCACAGCTTGTTGGCGCATGGCCGCTCCGTGGCCGTGCAACATTCTTAGATAGTACTCATTTCAGGATCAGGTCCTTCCCAGGATCTTTCACATTTATACACTGTATACAGTTCTAACCAGGTTCTAACTGATACCTGTCATCCCAGTAAGCCTAGCAAGAAGCCAAAACAACCCACACATCAGGAGTTCAGTCATTCTCAACATCCAGACTCCATAGTTCCTCAGAGCTCCACCCAAGAGAAAACCTGATCTTTCCCCTTTAAATTTCATCAGTAAATGCTTGAGATGAGAGCTTTCTACTGAGAGTATACCACACGGCAGAGCCTGGCAAGTTACCTGTGTTTTATTTATTATGCCAAAAAACTAGTAACAATTATGGACCTCAATTCCATGACCTGAAGAATGGTTTGAGGCTCTGCCTGTCCATGGAGCAAGCAGATGCCCTTGGGCTATACTTTCTTGCACCAGGATGTATGAAAAAAGTTACTGGTGCCCACTTGAGCAAATCGATGAACAATGGGAAGAGTGATACAGTGATACAATGATCATAAAGATAGTACAGTAGGGCCAGAGTGATAGTATACATCCCTGGAATACAATATGGTCCTATGAGCACTACCGGTATGACCCAAAAAGTGAAAAAAAAAAAAGTACAGAATGTAAGGCATTTGCCTTTCATATGGCTTACCTGTGTTCAAGCCCAGTACCCCAGCAAACAAAACAAATACAAAATACAATATAGGAAAGGTACAACAGCAATATATTTATTATATTGCAATATATTTATTGCTAAGCCTTCATTTCAAATATGAAAACAATCAGTATACCCTCTAAATAATTATATTTATTTATTTGGACGGCCATGCCCAGTTATGGTCAGGGGCTTACTCTGACTCTATGCTCAGGATATCTCATTTCAGGGCATGTACTCTAACCACAGTTAGAGTACATGCCCTGGCAATGCTCCCTGGCAAAGCTCAGGGGAACCATAGGGGGTGCTGGAGAGCAAACCTGGGTTAATTTTATACAAAATAAGCACCTACCCACTCTGTCTCTTTGGCCCAATTGTGCCTTTTTATTAAGTGAAAGAAAATGGCAAATATAGCTCCTTGTGAAAAAAAAATCAAGATATTATTGATTACTTTTATTTAACTACAAAAACTCAGCAGAGCCTGACAAGCTACCCATGTCATATTTGATATGCCAAGTACCAGTAACAATTATAGAACTCATGCCCAGGACCTGATGGAATGGCTTGAGGCTCTTTATGTTCCTGAAGTGAGCAGATGCCCTTGGAACATCTGACATGTGACAGGACTTATGGAGATGTTACTGAGTGCCCGCTCGAACAAATCGATGAACAATGGGAAGGCAAGCAACAAGCAAGCGACAAGCGACAACTACAAAAACTAGAAAACAAGGGTTTTTTTCCTGTTATGGTGAATGATTTACATCATGATTAATTTTATAAGAGAACAATGTAAGTGTTTATTATTAGGAATAAGCCCTGAAAAACAGAGTTAGGAACAAAATTCACAACAAACATCAACATTTCAACATACTTATTAAAGATTATTATACACATGTTCCATAGAAATCATAGTTTTGTGTCAATTTTGTTCCTGCTGTATCCTTAGTGCCCAAAGCTCTGATTCTCCAGATGCTATTTTCTAGGATTTGATCAAGAGAAATGAAGAATCTCTGCCTACAGGGCCCCAATCATCAGGGGACTATTCTCCCTTCTCCTAATCTTCCTCCTACCTTGCTCTTCCTTCACTCCCTCCCTTTATCTTTTCCTCCTTCTTATTTCTCCCTCCTTTCTACTTATCTCTCTTCTTTTTCTCTCTCCCTTCCTCCCTGTTGGGACAAAATTTAGGAATCATCTGAATTGGTGCCCTATACTATGAGCAAAAGACCCAAGAGAGGTGCCGGAGAGATAGCACAGTGAGTAGGATGCTTACCTTGCTTACTGTCAACCCTGATTCGATCCCCAGCATTCCATACAGTCCTTCAAGCACAGCTAGGAGTAACCTCTGAGAGACCCAAAAAAAAGCAAAACAAACAAACAAAGAATACCCAAGAGAAAAGCAGCTCTCTCCTTTCTTGTAGGGAGAAGTTTTTATAATCAAAGAGACCTTGGATGCTTGCTTTAGGCAGCCCAAAAGATGAGAAAGGTAAGACAGTTGTCTACAACCACCCCTTCATATATAAGAGTTTTAGCAGGACCTAGTCGTACATATTCTACTTTCTGTCCTTGAGCTAAGTTTTGGACGTAAGAAAAGCAAACTGAACTTATGGGAGAACTAGCAGCTGCCCTTTGCTTTGAGCCAGCTCACTTATCAACAAGTAGTCACATTTTCTTAATTGCCTTCCCCAACAACCTTTTCTCATTCCTTTTTTCAGGAAATAGATCAGCAAGACAATACCTTGGTGTTTCATCCTTGGGTCCTTGCATGAATGTGATGCTGTTTGTTCTGTGAGGTACCCAGGAATATTCAGGCCCTTCCCTTCTGGAAGGGTCTGAATGTTGGGCACTTTATTTCAGAACTATACCCAGTATGGCCGAGGGACTCAGGGTCATAGCCAAGGTTACGTGGGAGGACCATGTGTGGCAGGGAATTGAATGTGGGCATGTACTTCTAACCACAGTTGTATCTTCCAGTTCCAAATTTTCACTGTCTGTATCACTGTCTTCCCTGCTGTTCATCGATTTGCTCGAGCAGGCACCAGTAACATCTCCATACTTCCTGTTGCAAGCAAGTGTAGCCCAAGGTTATTGTAGCCCAAGGTTATCTGCTTGCTCCAGAGACAAGAAGAGCCTCAAACCATACTTCAGGTCATGGAATCGGGGTCCATAATTGTTACTAGTTTTTGGCATATCAAATAAAACATGGGTAGCTTACCAGGCTCTGCCATGTAGGTGGTATACTCTCAGTAGGAGGCTCTCATCTCGAGCATTTACTGATGAAACTTAAAGGGGAAAGATCAGGTTTTCTCTTGGGTGGAGCTCTGAGGAACTATGGAATCTGGATGTTGAGAATGACTGACCTCATAACTTTTAAAATATTATGCATATAATATACATATATAATAAGTATATATAAATATATATACATATTATTTATATATGTGATGCAACCTCTTGAAAAACTCCTAAGGCATCCATATTTTAGCTCTCCATAGTCCTGGTTCTACTATGCAAGGGATTAGTTTTGTTGTTCTTTTTTTTTTTTTTTTTTTTTTGCTCTTTGGGTCACACCGGTGATGCTCAGGGGTTACTCCTGGCTCTGCACTCAGGAATTACTCCTGGCAGTGCTCGGGGACCATATGGGATGCCGGGGATCGAACCCAGGCCAGCACAGGCCGGCCACGTCAAAGCAAATGCCCTACCCACTGGACTATCGCTCCAGCCCCAGTGTTGTTCTTTTTTTAATCATCTTCTGCTTGGAAAATTATATTAAAGTACTTTCAACTAGAATAGAAAGTAGAAATCAATAAATAAAAATTATTTCCTTTCCCTTGTACTGATATAAATTTTTAATAAGGATGAGATATAAGAGCTATAAACAAAGCTTCTCATATTTCCTTCATTAATATAAAATTTTATTAAAAATAACTTCTATCTCTACAAAATAGAAAACATAAATCAATTTCTAGAAAAATAGTCCAGCTTTGCAGTGCAGATATAGGTATTTTTATGAGATTTCAGAAGACTCTATAGCAATCATAAATATTTGACTGTGATAATAAAATGTAACTAAGTTATAAAATATATTAGAATAGCTCACTAGTACATATGCATTAGATGATTAGTAAAATATTATAAAAGTACCATCACAAATACATATAGATGAAGAACTATAGTTTTGGGTGGTCTATTTTATATAGTAGATTGTGGATGTCTTTAAAGTTAAAGATTGAGAGGAACGGAGTGCTAGCAAAGCAGATAGGGCGTTTGCCTTGCACCCGGCTGATCCGGGTTCGATCCCTGGCATCCCATATGGTCCCCTGAGCACCACCAGGAGTAATTCCTGAGTACAGAGCCAGGAGTATCCTGAGCATCGCTGGGTGTGACCCCCAAAAAAAGAAAAAGAAAAGAAGATTGAGGCCTGAGCAATAGCACAGCAGGTAGGGCATTTGCCTTGCTCTTGGTCAACCTGGGTTCGATCCCATCATCCCATATGGTCCCCCATATCTATTTATTTATTTATTTATTTATTTATTTATTTATTTATTCTGCTTTTATGGATCATACCTGGTGATGCTCAAGAGTTACACCTGGCTCTGCACTCAGGAAATACTCCTGGCAGGTGCTCAGGGGACCATTTGGGATGCGGGAAATAGAACCCGGGAAGGCCGTGTGCAAGGCAAATGTCGTCCCCATGATGCTATCGCTCGGCCCCCAACTCTGAAGCATTTTAAAATCTGTTCCATTTAAACTGAGAATCTGTACAGCAAAAGGCAATTGCATGAAACCGTCATAAACTAGTAAATAAATCAGCAATTTAAATATGGAAAAATATTGGGCCCAGGAGTCACCCAGTGGGCTGGTACTCATGTTTTACATTTAGGGGTTCCAGGTTCAATCCCTGGAACTATTTGGTTCCCACCTCCAGCACCATGGCAAGTGAACTCCAATAGAGCCAAGAATATCCCCTGAGGACCAATAAGTGTGACCCCCTCAAAAACAATAATAGAAATAACAAATAAAGTCCCTAACAAAGTCCTTAACAAAGAAAAAGTGAATGATCTTTAGAAACTTGTCATAGATGCTCTTAATACTATTTTTATATTTATAAGTAAAAGATCAAAGGACAGAGAACCCCATGAGTTTACATTTTCAAGTTCACAAATTGATTAAGTAGGACTGGATTTCTTCATTTTAATTCAGAGATCAAAAAATTTTACTTTGCCTGGGGGAACAGTAATTAAATATAATTCACTGCTTAAAGACTCCATTTTGTGATTAACTAGCTTAGTTAAAAAATGTTATAATCAATTCAAAGTTATTCGATCAACTAGTCACTATAAAAAGAACAGCCACTGCTCAAATATTTGGCCCTTGCTTATAAATATTTTAAAAATAATATAATTAGCTAAGATTATGAGATTCTGATCTGATATTCTAAAATTATCTCCTAAAATATTATGCTACCACGCTAGGTTCTAAGTCTATTGTAAAAAAAATGTAGAAGAGTAAGAAACTGCTTTGTAGTCCACATGTTTTTTAACTCTGCTTCTCAGATATGATATCTATCTATCATCCATCTATCTATCTATCTATCTATCTATCTATCTATCTATCTATCTATCTATCTATCTATCTATCTATCTATCTATCTATCTATCTATCTATCATCTATCTATCTATCTATCTATCTATCATCTATCTATCTATCATCTATCTATCATCTATCTATCTCTCTCTATCTCTCTATCTCTATCTCTCTATCTCTCTATCTCTCTCTATCTATCTGTCTCTCTATCTATCTATCATCTATCTATCTTATATATCTATCATCTATCTCTATTTACACACTCTATCACCTTCACAAGTTTACTCTGAGATTTATAAACACATGAGAATCTTCTGTAAGATTAAAACATAAATACAATCACAAATGAAAATTAATGAATAATTTGCTAATGCAGTGATTCTTACCTCAATATTATTTAAATTAGTACCACAGAACTGCAATTGTCCAGTTAAATGCCGCTAACATCTTAAGGTGCTTTCCTGGAGAATATCTGGAGACAGGATGGGGAGAGGCACCAACTCCAGGATCATGTTGAGCCGGACATGGTAAGCGACAGTCAGCAAGGACGCCGTGGAATCAGTCACAGGTTGCCGGACAGCAGCTCCGCGGAACTTCCTGGTCTGGTCTCTCTCCCAGAGATGAAGTGTTGAGAAGTGTGAAGCATTGATAATGGCACTTACAAACTGGGTTGATATTTCCTCATACTCATCAAGGATGAAACAGCAAAAATAAGAAACAAAACGGTGGGAGGGAAAAAGCAGCAAGTGAGAAACAGGAAAAATGATTTTCTCTTGATACTTTATCCAAACTAGGAGTGGATGGAGGGGTGAGGTGCTCCGCCAGGTCTGAACTGGATGAGTGCTTCAGCCTGGCACTCCCTGAATACCCACTGGGTGAACTTGCCTGGGATACAGAAAGTTGCATTGCCCCAACTGTTCAACTGTTTTTATCTTTATCTACAATTACAGCAATTTCATGTGGTTCAATTGACTCTTCTGCTTTTTGTTCTAAGAATTTTAGGACTGTGGGATACTGAACTGCAGAACATTGCTTTTTTTTTGTTTGTTTGTTTGTTTAAAGTAGTAAAACGTGCCTTTTCTGTCTGACGACACTATTGGCAAGAAGAACAGTATTGAGTATTCTACTAGCAAACTTAATTTAAATGACTGCCAAAATTCATTGCATTCACCAATGGAAGTTAAAAAAATATGCCTCAGCGTGCCAGACTTTGGGGGCATGCCAAATTCTTAGGTTAGAACCTCAAGTGCCATGGCATAAGGGAAGTGTTCGTTCTGGGAGGTGACTAGGTGATGAGGGCGGAATTCCCCTGAAGGAGAATCTTGCCCTTCTCAAGAAGAACCCAGAGGGACCTGGCTTCTGCCATCATGTTCTCTGAGAAGACAGTGTCTCAGAGACACAATCCAAACAGTCTCACTGCTGGGATCTTCTTCTTGGGCAATCCAGCTTCCGGAAATAAGAGAGATAAATCTCTGTTGTTTACCATATAGTTCCTTAGAACTATATGGTATTGTTATAGAAACCTAAATTAACTAGACAGTTGATTGAAAGCCTTTGATAAAGTGAGGAACATCACCTCAACAAAAATAAATACAAGGGCTGGAGTGATAGTCCAGAGGGTAGGGCATTTGCCTTGCATGCAACGGACCCTGGTTAGATCCACAGCATCCCATATGGTCCCCTGAGCACTGTCAGGAATAATTCCTGAGTGCAGAGCCAGAACTAACCGCTGACCCAAGAAACATAATTAATTAATTTAAGTAAGTAGTAATTAATGCAGAAGATCTGCATCAAAGTCAAATGTTGATGTGGACAGTTGTACCAGCATGCATTTGAAAGGATATAAGTTACAAAAATAAAACTGAGGCTTCAGGTAATAGGGGGGGGGAAGAGAATGAAAAGGCTGATTGAAAACTGAGAAGAACTGAGCTGGGTTATGACTTTGTTTGGTTAGCAATTTACGATCTCACAATTTCCTTGTATTTGTCTTGATCATTATTAGTGGGTAAGGATATAAAAATAAAAAAGCATGTTTGAAGGCACAGATATATAGGTCAAGATTCTGTCCCAGTGAAGCTCTCTACTGCTCTGCACCCCATTTATTTTCTTTCCAATTACTGTAGTTTCTCCAGTGATCCTTCAACTTCTTTTGGTTTATTTTAGGGGTGGCAGCCACCAGCCAGAACATTCTCCCTTGTTCAGTTACCGGAAGAGGGAGTTTCTGTTCTAGCCTGGTCATTCTGTCATTTGAAGTTTCCTTTCAAGCAATCACCGCAAATCACCCAAACTAAGTGGAATGGTACTTTTTTTTTCTGACAAAGACCAAATAGCCTCAGAGAAGTATCAGAGTGATAAAAATCTAGACATTTTGCCCCTCCAGGCCTAACTGATAACACTCTTAAATTCATGCCACATTCTTACCCTTTAATAAATTATTCTGATGTAACAGGACTTTCCTACAGGTAAAGAGAACAAGTCTACATAACTCTTGATAAGGATCAGTATGAATTTTTTTCCCCCTGAATCTAGATTTCCCAGGTATTTCATTTGATTGCTTTTAGCTTTTGTTTTGGTGCCATACCCAGCAATGCTCAGGGGTTATTACTGGCTCTGGACTCAGGAATCACTCCTACTGTTACTCCCTGGTGGTGATAGGGCAACTATATCAGATGCCAGGGATCGAACCTGCATCAGCTGCACGCACAGCAAGAGCCCTACCTGTTGTACTATGGCTCCAGTCCCTCCCTGGCTGTGTGGCTGAGAGCAAGTGTCCTCTCAGAGAAACAGGTCTACTCAGAAAAACAGTGTAATCTGGCTGTTTTTTTTCTGTTATTAATGTTATTATTAATCAGGCCCACAGATAAAGATCTTACTGTGAGAGCAATTTTGATCCAGTTCTTCACTCATCCTGGTTAGATGCTCACTAGTCCTTGTCAAAAAACTCTTGTGTGGGGGGGATGGGGAGGAGCGGGCAGTTCAGGGGAAGGAGAGGGAGTTTGCTAGTCCAAATACTCTATTTCCTCAAGGTTCACTTTCCACAGTCTGTCTGTTCTGTCTTTCCCATGTCAACCTGACCTGCATGGCTTCTCCTGAAATTAAGATAAAGTCCGTTTCTGCTAGCTAATCTTGATGACTTTTTCTCCCCAGAAGTGTCCTAGAACATCTGCCTGATTTTTTGCTCCCAATTTCTTTCAATATTCCATTTTCTTATACCTCATAAAAAAAAAAAAAAAAACCAACAAAAAATACCCTTAAGAAACCACACTATTCACACAGTGCTGCTGAGAACATGAAATGTTTCCGCCATAGCCCTCTTGGAAAACAGTTCAGCAGTTTCTTGAAGTCACAGCCCTTGGAGATGCGACTCCAGGGTAAAAGGAAATGCTTTGCAGGCATGAGTCAAGAATTCCCTATCTGGCAACACCCAACATGCTATGCAGTGACACCTACTGGGATCCTGTGACAGACACATGTGCCACACCTCAACACTGCAACAAGAGGGGAAAAACTACTCATGGTCCAGTCCCCTACTGGGGAGCACGTGAAGAAGCTGGGAGGCTGGGCGTGATCACAGTTCCTCTCGCAGCCTTCTGTGCCGTGGACAGGACAGCGCTTTCAGACTCTAGAGAGGCCAGTGCAGAAATCTACTTGAGTTGTTCGGAGGGGGTGGAGGAGGAGGGTTGAGGCCAAAGGCAAGTGCCTTAAGCTGTGTGTTATCTCCAGAGTTCTCAGGAGTTATGACTTTATTTTCCTATCTAACGCCATTAACCAAACACATGCCAGACAGAAGCAAAACTACCAGATCTGTAATTGTCTGCTTCAAACACAAGCAGTCTTAGGCTACTGCCATAGCTCTGCTAAAAAGAAAACTCACTTCTTGGGAAGATCAATGAAATGTAGTTACCTCTGGAGAATTTTGTTTCCTCTGAAACAACTAACCAGTCTTCAGAGTTTTGTGAAGCTAATTTATTACCACAAGAATGAAGAATTTGTGGCTAGCTCTCCTTTTCCCTTTGGAATATTTTGGCAATTAAAATGCTTTACTTTGGGGCTGAAGCGATAGCCCAGTAGTAGGGGCGTTTGCCTTGCATGCGGCCGGCCTATGCCGGCCTGGGTTCCATCCCTGGCATCCCATATGGTCCCCGGAGCACCACCAGGAGTAAGTTCTGAGTGCAGAGCCAGGAGCCGGGTGTGACCCAAAAAGCATAAATAAATAAATAAATAAATAAATAAATAAATAAATAAATAAATAAATAAATAAATAAATAAATAAGTGAGTGAGTAAATAAATAAATAAATAAATAAATAAATATAAAATGCTTTACTTTTAGTGGGGCCGGAGCGATAGCCCAGCGGGTAGGACGTTTGCCTTGGACACAGCCGGCCCATGCCGGCCCGGCTCAGGTTCGATCACCAGCATCCCATATGGTCTCCTGAGCACTATCAGGAGTAATTCCCTGAGTGCAGAGCCAGGAGAAACCCTGAGCATTTCCGGGTGTGACCCAGAAAAGAAAAAAATAAATAATAAAATGCTTTACTTTTAGGAGCCGGAGTGGTAGTCCCAGTGGGTAGGGCGTTTGCCTTGCACGCGGCTGGCCCATGCCTTCCCGGGGTCGATCCCCGGCATCCCATATGGTACCCCGAGCACTGCCAGGAGTAATTCCTGAGTGCAGAGCCAGGAGAGACCCCTGAGCATTGTCGGGTGGGACTCCAAAAAAAAGCAAAAAATAGGGGCGGAGCGATAGCCCAGCGGGTAGGGTGTTTGCCTTGCACGCGGCAGGCTCATGCAGGCCTGGGTTCGATCCCCGGCATCCCATATGGTCCCGAGCACGCCAGGAGTAATTCCTGAGTGCAGAGCCAGGAGAAACCCCTGAGCATTGCCGGGTGTGACCCAAAAAGCAAAAAAAAAAAAAAAAAAAAAAAAAAAAAGCAAAAAATAAATAAATAAATAAAATGCTTTACTTTTAAACTATTTTTCTGTTAGAAGATGAAGTGAGGAGAATGGAATCCAGTGCTGCGGCTTCCTGGCTGTGAGCCAACAGTGTCATTTCCTGGTGCAGAGTCCTAGCCCCTGACATTACAAACTAAACACTCGAAACAGGTATTAGGGCTGGATTCTCTGACGACCATGTCACTCTGATTATTAGCAGTGAATAAAAGGCAAAGGCATGCAAATAGTAGCATAAGGAAAATAGAGAAATTAATAGACTCAAAAGTTCTGAAAGAGTAAGGAAAAAGGTATTATTTTTATCCAAATGAAATATTTTATCTACACAGGTTTAATTCTTTTCTTTTTGGGGCTGTGAGGGAGGGCACACCTGGCTCCTTTCTCAGGCGTTATTCCTGGTGGGACTTGGGACCCCACTGAGCATTTAGAGTGACCCCTGCGCAGAGTTGAGTAAACCCCGAGCACCCGAGGGTGTGACTCCAACCAGCCCCACGAAATAAAAAAAAACCTAGTGGATGTAGGACAGGAAGGATGGGGAACGCTTCCATGTCTTGATTCTTCCAATATATCCTGTTCACGTTACCATAGGCTGTGAGTAAAGAGGAACCAGGGCCAAGAGTACAAGCACACTCTGCCTAGAGTTTTTAGAACTTCAGGTGAATCAACAATTTTCTGAAAATTAGAAAAAAAGAAAACTTACTTTAAAATCTACTTGTGGGGGCGATAGCCCAGTGGGTAGGGCGTTTGCCTTGCACGCTGCCGGCCCATGCCGCCCAGGTTCGATCCCCGCATCCCATATGGTCACCCGAGCACCGCCGGAGTTATTCCTGAGTGCAGAGCCAGGGAGGAACCCCCTGAGCATTGCCGGGTGTGACCCAAAAAGCAAAAAAAAAAAAAAAAAAAAAAATCTACTTGTGAAAAAAAAAAATAAAATCTACTTGTGAATTTTTTGTTCCCTTTGGTTTTTCCTTTGACTTATGTGCATGCCATATATAGGTAATAAATATAAATATATATTATATAACATAATTAATAATCCTGCCCCTTGAGGTGTTGCAGGTATGGCTGCGGGCCCATGTCAGCAGGTGGCAAACAGGAGACAGGCTTGTCTATACCCAGGGCTCTGCCCCGGGCCCTGGATGGTTGATGGTCTGACATAGAAAGACTGGGTCTCCTAGGATAACCCAGAGCCACGGCAGAGCCTTTCAAGCTACCTGTGGTGATTTCAATATGCCAAAAACAGTAATAATGGACCTTCATTCCCAATGAATAGAGATGTTACTGGTGCCCACTCAGGCAAATCGATGAACAATGGGAAGACAAGTGACAATATAATATATATGTTATATGTATGTTATATATGTAACATACATGTATATGTTCACTTGTCACTTCATTCACTTATATATACAATATAATAGAATACGATGTAATATATATGCAACTACATGTATATATTATATATGTAACATATATTACATATAATTATATATTACAACTGCAACATAAAAGAAACCTATTGGTTATTATAATCTACAGTCAGTTATATGTCTGCTTTTTAAAAAAAAAAGTTACAAATATTCTGAGCATATCTGAAATAAAATAATTTTTATTTCTTATTTGTTTTTTATTTTGCTTTTTTGGGGTCACACCCATGCTCAGGGGTTTCTCCTGGTTCTGCACTCAGGAATGACTCCCTGGCGGTGCTCGGGGACCATATGGGATGCCGGGATTGAACTAGGCGGCATGGGCCGACCGGTGTGCAAGGCAAACGCCCTACCCGCTGGGCTATCGCTCCGGCCCTTTCTTATTTGTTTTTTATTTTGCTTTTTGGGTCACACCCAGCAGTGCTCAGGGTTAATCCTGGCTCTGCACTCAGAAATTACTCATATTGCGATGCCAGGGATGGAACCCGGTCAGCCACATGCAAGGCAAGCGCCCCTACCGCTGGCTATCGGCTCTGGCCCCCAGAAAAACACTCCCCCATCCCCAGATTTCCTTTGATAGTTTTAGCCTAACTTTTTTGTTCCTCTATCTTTTATCATGCTTTTAGCTTCTTTTTCAATATAAAAACTCTTTTAACTCTAATTTTCCATGGATTTTTATTGATTTGTAACATTATATAACTTCAGGAGCATGCTTTAAAAACTTTTGTCACTTATTTTTTGAGGGGAGGGGGCCACACCAGGTGGTGTTCAGGGGTTACTCCTGACTCTGCACTCGGGGATTACTCCTGGCAGTGCTTGGAGGACCATAAGGGACGTTGGAGATCGAGCCCCTGGTAGACCGCGTAGCAAGCAAACGTCCTACCTGCTGTACTATCGCTCCAGCCCGTGGACACTTCTTTTAATATTTGCAAAATCAGACATAGGAAGGCCAAGGTTGGTTTTGCAGTCTGAGATCATCAGTCTCGGAGGTATGCGTGTTGGCGAATTGGGAACAAAAAGTTCTTTCACCAGGAAGCTTGGAATCTTTGCTTTGCCCTTGAACTCCCCACACCAGTAAAAGCTGGCATTCCTCAGCTCTGCAGATGCCCAGGAGCAAGAGGCTGATAACACCGGATGCCCGGCCTGCTGCCGCCGCCCACCTGCAGGAAGCAGACGATTCCGCGGCGCTTCATAGCGGCCCCGCGCGGCAGCGGCGGGAACTACAGGCAGCCTGCCGCTTGCTGTGAAGGGGAGAGTTGTTGCAGGCGCAGCTCCGGGGAACAGGTGAAGGAAGGAGAGCAAAGCCTGGGTTGGAAGAAAAGGTCATGGTGATCTAGGACTGGGCCCACATGGCTGAAGCAAGCGGGGTCACTCTCCGTCCTTGGGCTTCTTTGGAAGCTTTTGGGAGAGAGGAAGGAGAGGGGGAGGGGGGAGAGAGAGAGAGAGAGAGAGAGAGAGAGAGAGAGAGAGAGAGAGAGACAGAGACAGAGAGAGAGAGACAGAGAGAGAGACAGAGAGAGAGAGATAGAGAGAGACAGAGAGAGACAGAGAGAGACAGAGACAGAGGAATGGAGGGGGTGTGGACAGTCCACGGTGCTCTCTCCTCGTTCACTCGTTCATCCACTTTCTGGAATCTTCGTGTGGAAGAGATTTGAGAGAATAGAATAAGGCGTACACAGGATTCGCGAAAATCCGGTTCCCCCCAATGATTCCAGTGTTTTAAGGACAATCACAGGCATGTCAGCCCCCATCCTGTGCAAACATTGCTGCGGCCGCCTCTTTCCTTTCTGGTGTGATGCAGCAGGGCTCAAAGAGGAAAAAACACCAGGTCTCGGAACTAATCCCACCATGGATTAGGTAGCCAATCAGGCAACCCCAGAGGGGTCGGCTCTCTGGAGAGAGACAGAGACAGAGAGAGAGAGAGAGAGAGAAAGAGACACACACAGAGAGAGAGAGAGAGAGAGAGAGAGAGAGAGAGAGTGCTTTCAGAACCTTTTTTCTTCTATTCTTCCCATCTCACATAGAATTCAGTCACAGTCATTACCTAGATTTTAGTAGGACCCTAAAATCTAGGGTCCTAGTAGAAGCTTCTCCTGCATCCAGATCAGTAAATCCTGCGTGTCTCACTCCCAAACACTATTTCCTCTCCTTCAACACTATCACTTTTCTGTTTTGAACCAATAAAATCCCTTTTAGAACTTCTGAAGATCTTCCAACTTTCATCACCAACACTCCTTCCTGACCCTGGGAAGCCACAATGATCCCCTTCCTGAAAAGGAATCCAGCGACAGCACAGCGTGGAAGGTGTTTGCTTTGCACGCGGCCGACCTGGGTTCGATCCCGGCATCCCATGTGGTCCTCCAAGCACTGCCAGAAGTAGTTCCTGAGTGTAGAGAGCCAGGAGTAACCCTGAGCATTGCCACGCGTGACCCAAAAAAGGAAAAAAAAAAGAAAAGAAAAAGAAAGGAACCAAACGCCTGGAAGCGGCCATCTAACTCCTGCACACCCTCTAACATGCACCATGAACTCGACCCTGCAGAGTAAGTCGGGCTCCACCTCTGACCATGTCCAACTGCTTTAACATTAGGCGCTGGCTCTCTAAAAATGGCTGTCTCCCCTCATCCTTCCCGAGTCCACTCAACCATCTTCATTCTTAGGTAGTGGTCAGAGATTCTTGCCAGAGAGATAGCTCAAATGACTAGTGGATATTTAGCAAGAATTGCCCCCGTGGAGGTTCCCACGACAAATGCGCAGATTTATGAGAGCAAGCGCATCCCTTCTTCAAAACAGATCAACAGTTACTGAACTTGGCGGGATGCACCTACTAGTGTTATGTTTATAGAAAATAGTGGCATTAAGGGAAATTAACAGTGTTGTATCAAGCATTGTTATAATCCAGATAATAACTCAAAGATGAAAGTCTTTTTCTTGTTTGTTTCTGGGCCACACTGGCAGTGCTCGGGCTTATTCCTGGCTCTGTTCTCCAGTCACTCTGCGTCAGGCTCAGGGGACCATATGGAGTACTGGGGATTGAGTCTGGGCTAGTCGCCCAAGACAAACCACCCTACCTACCGTAGTGTTGCCCCAAAGATAGAAGTCCTAATGTTATTCTTGCACTTTGCAAGGTTTTTATAAAAGCTAAAAAGAATCAATGATTTCATGCAGACTTTCTGCATGGTCAGCAGAAATGTTGTCTTTTGAACAGATCAAAAGGAAACTCAAGACACATAGACGCTGCATCTTTTATTTTATTTATTTATTTATTTTTTTTTGTGGCCACACCGGTAATGCTCAGGGATTTTCCTGGCTCTGCACTCAGGAATCACTCCTGGCAGTGCTTAGGGGACCATATGGGATGCCGGGATTGAACCTAGGCCGACAGGCCGGGGGTCACAGAAGGTAAATCTCCCACCCGCTGGGCATCGCCCGCCCCGACGTGTATCTTTAAATACAAACTTCAGAGTAGCTGTTTTGAGGCACCTTTATAGACTCTAAGAATATCATTACTGCTTCTTTTCCCGTGAATAAAAAATTACATTCAGAATCAGTGCAGTTGGAATAGAAAGTAAACAGAGAAAAGGAGACCTTAATAACATGTCCAAGTTTAATTACTCCAAAATACAAACTAGAGGGACCAGAGATACAGTACAGTGGGTAGGGCATTTTCCTTGAGTGTGATTGACTGGGGTTTGACCCCCCAGCATCTCATATGGTTCCAAGCACTTCGAGGGCTCATTCCTGAGTGCAGAGTCAGAATAAACCCTGAGTATAGCCAGGTGTGGCCCCTAAAACAAACAAACAAACAAACAAACAAAACACACTAACATTTGGCTGTTCTTGTCACATTTAAACTTTCAAAGATGACAGAATCAACAAGCAGCTTTACATGACAACTAAGTGCACCAACAGGAGCATCCAAATATGAAACGCTTTCAGTACGCTGATGTAGGGTCTGTGAATTCTCTGTGAATAATTAAACAACCCCTTCCAACATTCAGAGTGTCTATCTCTACCCGCTAACAATCCAGGATTCTCAAGGTTAGCTTCATCAGACAAAAGAGCAGTTCGCTCTTCTTCAGTGCTGTGAGTATCTTGAAGTTTGATTTACGGGAAAGAAAGATGAGAACCTCAGTACTCTGATCTATAAAGAACTCCAGGGGCCAGAGGGATAGTACAGTGGATGAGACACTTACATGCAGCTGACCCATTTGATCCCTGAACCTACGGTGCTCCTGAGCACCACCAGGCTTGAACCTTGAATACAGACCCAGAAATAAGCCTGGAACATTTCTAAGAGTGTGTCCTTCCAAAACAGAGACCAATCAAAAAAGAAACCTCCTCAGCAACATCGGATTGCATAAGATAGGCGTTTGGTGCTACGCATCGCTCCTGACCCTGGGTTGATCCCCAGGCAGAGTAATGATCCCCTGAGCACTACAGGACACAACTCACACAGAGCTGAGAGCAGTTCCTGACACCACTGGCATGGCCCACTGCGCCCCGCCAAAACAAACAACAAAAACCCCTCGATGCCTACATTTCTTCCCTACTCTCTCAAGGCATTTACCAAATGATGAGGTATAGTGCCCAGAAACTTCTAACAGGTAGACAAGGTATACATTAGAATGTCTTTCCTACGCCCATAGATCAACTTTAAATGGGTGGAATAAAAAGCTCAAAACTGGTCATACCTTCTTCTTTTCCTTGAGTCCCCAATAGATAATACAAGGCCACTGATAATCCTTAACAGAATGGAAAGTGTCCGTTAGTGTCAATTTCTCCGAGTGAACCTTTTCCACAAACACAAATAAGGAAAGGAGAAATTGATTACTCACACTCTGCCAGAGCCCACAGACTTTGTACAGCAGCTGCCCATTCAAACCGATTTTCTCATATAGAAATCCACCCAGCATAGGCCCTAGAAAAGCACTGACAATAAAAAGAAGAGTATTAAATAGTGATTTTATTTCTAAAGTTACTTCCTCGAGGGCCTGAACTACTGCACAGCAGGTAAGGCGTTTGTCTTGCACGCGGCCGAATTCCAGTTCAATCCCTGGTATCCCATATGGTCCCCCTGAGCATCGCCAGGAGTAATTCCTGAGCGCAGAGCCAGGAGTAACCCCTGATCATTGTCGGGTGTGGACCCAAAAAAGCAAAATAAAAAAGTTACTTCCTAAAGGGCAAGTGATCACACACTACAGGTCTTCATGAAATCAGATGTATAAGTAAAGTAAACGCTTGGATACAATTCACTAGGTAGCGAATTATTTTTTCTATCTGATAATGATGAATATTTTTAAACACATTTAAAATTGTAACATTTCTAAAATAAAATACTTAAAAAAATTGTAACACTTCTGGAAAGTTGATGCCTTGTACAAGATTGAAAAAGACGAAAAATGCATGAAAAAGAATCTTTGTATTATTCTCTTCTCTTCTTAGTATTAGTGCTTAAAATCATTTCAGTAGATTTTATAATATCTAGGGGGCCAGAACTATATATATCACTGTACTTTTATCGCTTGTCTTCCCGCTTGTTCATCGATTTGTCTGCTGGCAATATATATATATATATATATATATAGATATATATATATATATGTATATATATATGTATATATATATATGTACATGTGTGTGTGTGTGTGTGTGTGTGTGTAACTAGGGCCATGCAGGTAGGTTGACCTAGGTTCAGCTCCCATGCTCAGAGGAAGATCATGTGGTCCCTGGAGCCCAATCAGGACAGCGCCTGAGTGTAGAGCCAGAATAAAATTCCAACCCACCAGGGGTGTCCCCCCACCTCCAACCACAACCACCACTGATTACTTAAAAGGGGCCGGGCGATAACTAGAGTTCTGCCTCAGAGCAGCTTAACTCCCTCTCCTGGACTACACACGTCTCCAAGAGGCATGAAGCCCTGGAGACACCCAGGATAGTCTGGGCTGCTAGGGTCGTCCCAAGTACCTCAGGGGACTCAGCAGTATTGTGCTCTCCAATCTCTGCATGGAACCCAGGATCCAGCTGGCCAAGAACTGACCACACAAGAACTGACCACAGGACCCCTAGCCTCTTGAGCACCCCACGAGGTCCCCCAGAAAACAATTTTGAGTGACCAGGTGGGCTGGGGCCAAATCTGCAGTGCTCCTGAGGCATATGGTGCTGAGGACTGGACCCCCGGGGGTCCCTCATACAAATGCCACAGTCCATTGTATCACTGCTCCAGCCCCAATCTGAATTTTTCTTTCAATATTTTATCTATGTTGATTTTTGCCATGCCCTAGCAATGCTCAGGGCTTCATTCTGTGTCTGCACCAGGGATCACTCCTGGTGGGATTGAGACATGTGGGGTGCCAGGGATCAAACTATGTTCAAGGCAAGCACCATCGCCACTGTACTATGACTGTATCAGACTCTGTGATGAGGAGAACCTGTCATCATGGAGGCGTAACTCCCCACACTGCTTGATTCAACCTCACCCAATCCTTCAGTGTCCCAATTTCTGTATCTCCGTACAAAGGGGATCACCATTCAGACGTCAACCAAACTAACTGCTACTCACCCAACTGACCACATGGCACCTAAGAGACCCCACATCTAAGTCCCAACGCATTTCAAGCCTTCTTCAAAGCCATTTTCGGCGGAGACAAAGTACTGTTGTTGGGAAAAGGGAAAAACCCGAGGAGCCGGAAAGATAGTACAGCAGGTGAGTCCTTTGCATACGGCTGACCTGGGGTTCAATACCCCAGAACTCTTACATGGTCTCGGAGCCCCCGCTTCATGTGTGATCCTTGAGCACAGCCAGGAGAAAGTCCTGAGCACCGCCAAGTGCAGCTCCTCAAAACAAACAAGAAAAAAACTCTAAAAAAAAGGAAAACCTGTGTGAGCTTTAAAAAGTGCATGACATCAAGTAAATTAGTCTACATTTCATATAAAAAATAGTAAACATTTCTTTGAAATAAAAAATTATTTTATTGGACCACACTTGGAGGCTCAGGGCTTGCTCCTGGTTCTGCAGCCAGAGTTCACCGCTGTCTTCCAAGGACAATATGGGGGTTTAGGATTGAACCCAGGTTGGCCATGCTTGACAAGTGCCCAACTGCTGCCAATTATTTTACCCATAAAAACACTCATTTCTTAAGCCAGAGTGATAGCCGCCCAGCAGAGAGGTGTGTTTACCTTGCACGCCGGGCTGGCCCATGCCGCCAGTTTTGATCCCCTCATCCTATATGTGGTCCCCGAGCACCGCTAGAGTAATTCTTGAGTGCAGAGCCAGGAGTAACCCTAAGGAGCATCGCCGGTGTGACCCAAAAAGTAAAAAAAAAAAACCCACTCATTTCTAA
>JAJIBD010033168.1:0-68590 GCA_021461705.1 Cryptotis parvus | reverse complement strand
AGCAAACTCAATCTTATTAGGAGCTAAGAAAAGAAATGGCTTGTCTCAATTCTCCACAAGGACATATACTTTTTGCAAATATAGAAGAATGTTCTCGTGTCTAAATAATGTGATCTTCAAGCCATATTAGACAATAGTATATGTATATTAAATATGAACTTATTATTTTATATGTAATATTCTTGTATTTTTAATCTCGGAAAATTAGCTTTCTGAACTTAGTAAAATGCTGTGCTTCCAAAAATATAAGATCATAAGATTCATTAGAGTATATGGGGTGATCATTTTTTCCTAAGAAGTAAAATCAAGAGTTGTGACCCTCCCTCCAGAAAGGCCTGGTGGTCCGCCCAGGACTGCTCTAACACTGTGGGCCAGAATCCAGGTACACAGGCAGAGGGTGGAGCTTGTGCTTGTCGGCCCTGTGCTAGGCTGATCGGATGTTCTGGAAGGGGGCAGGTTCTGTGCTCCCCTGCCCCCAAACAGACTCAGAGGCTTGGAAATCTCACGCACCACAACCACGGCCATTCTCAAGGTCCAGACTCCACAGCTTGAAGAGCCTCTGGCACGCCCCTTTGCAGCTGCACGATATCTCAAAACCTGGTATACTCCATCTAACAGGTATCCCATCATATTTCATAGAAACACCAGTGTGGACACGATGTGGTCTGTAGGAACATATTGAAGATATATATATAACATTGTAAGTTTCATGATCTACTACTGAACTACACAGGTACTTTATAAACACAATATTTAAAATCTAACAAATGCCAGTGTAAAGTATAACAACAACATATGCAACCTACTTATTGATTCCTTGGTAGGTAATCTTTTGTGGTAAATGGGCACATTTTAGAGATTCACAACACTTTCACATAATTTGAAGAGTTCAAATACCTGTGGGGTTCTTGACACGGGTTCAGTTCACCCGTGGGTCTGGAATGTCTTCCAGATATGGGAAAATTGTCTCCTGGTAAATTTCCACCCATATAAAGCATCTTCTGGTCACAATGATTTGAGCATGCTGCAGGAGAGAGAGAAAATCAAAATAACTTCTCATGTTAAAACTCACCTGTCTGGAACGCTGCCGGGTCCCTGACAGTCAGGGAAGTACCCCTAAGCAGGCAAGGAATGGATGAAGACTCAAGAATCCGATGCAGTTTTAAAAGCTTTACTTATCACAGGTTCAGGATACAAATCAGCAATAAGAAAACCCTGTGCTTAGGATTCCCGGTTAGAACCCCAGCCAATTGTAGGCCAAAATGGCTGCCACCACGTGTACAGGCCCTGGAAAGAGGAGACAAAGACAAGACTCCCCAAGAAGGGTGCGAGCTCACAAAGAGAGAGCCCAAAAAGAGAGCGTGAGAGAGGAAGCAGGCTAGATTTTGCCCCCCTGCAAGGCAGACCTCCCTCCCACTATTATGGAAAGCAGGGAGAGTCAAATGCCCTCAGGTAATTTCTCCCAGCACCTCACCTAGGCCCTTTATATGCTAACGTCTTGAGCCAAGATCTGCCTGGAAAAATCTTTATAGGGTAGAGAAGGGGTTTCTGAGATGGCTTGTCTCTGTACCAAAGTCTAATACTAGTACCAGTTAAATATTTCTCCAAGCCTTCACAAGTCTTGTCTACTTCACGGTAGTTTTGTATTTTAGTTGCCTTTGAGTTATCAGGGGAGCCATGCTTGCTTGCTTGGAGGCAAACAGCATTTCTCTCTGGTCTAATTATTAGGGATCCAACGTGTCCAGGCAAATATGCTGGTAAGATCTAGCTAGTCCCACGATGACTGTGGTAGCATGAGAGAATATTTATACCAGCTAGTACAGAATACATGGTCAGATAAACTGCCACATTTAGACTACCCTTATCTACGAAGTGATTTGCAGGAGGCAATTCAGAGCAGATGCAGAGGCTCTTAGAGGAGTCCTGCAACACCCACCAAATAAAAATTAATAAAGTAAAACATTAAAGAGAACCTGAAGCAATAATTCAGCAAGTAAATCATTTGCTTTGCATGTGGCCAACTCATGCTCAATACCTGGCACCCATTATGGTCCCAGAGCACAGTCAGGAGAAATACCTGAGTGCAGAACCAGTGGTCACCCTTGAGCAGAACTCCATCGGCTGTGACTCAAACATAAACTAATGAAATCATTAAAAGAGCCAGGTCACTCAGCGGTAAAGTCATGTGTCACATATCTGCAGTTCCAGGGTTGATCCACTAGCTTCTAACACAAAGTAAAAAATATATTTCGCTCTGTCATATCAATATTCAATTACTTCCACCAGTTCTCAAGTCCCTCCTGCCCATAAACCATGGTTAACATAAATGTATACCTGCTCAGAGGCCTCCTTAATTGCTTTCTCCAGAACATCTATATTTTTGTTCATAAGGAGCAATGCATCATTCCTGAAAACAGGTGTTTCTGTTTCGTTTGGCAATATGACAGCGTGTTCATATACTGCAGCTATAAAAGTCTTCAGAGCACTGACATGCATGGTGAATAGGACCATAACAGCCACAGACGTTTGTAATGAGTAAATGATCATGTTTAATGTACCGTGATTTCTGAAAGCAAAAGTAACATTCAGTCATTACCGATTGAAGGAGGAACATTAGTAGGATATATGACTGCCAATTGGTATGCTCTTAATTTACAATGTTATGAATATATCATGCTTGACAACTTGAAGAAAAAATATTTCTGTTCAATATATACAATAAAAAAAAATTATAGGAGGGGCCAGACTCACAGCTCCATTGGCAACCCCGGAAGAGATCCAGACCCATCCACTCCAGACCCACAGCTGTGCCACTCGGTCCCACGTGGAAGCAACTCATGGAACTGATCTCCTGGTAAGGGGCTCGGCCAGCCCCTGGCTGAGTCCAACACTGCTCCAGGGTTTGCTCACACGTGCGGGGAGGGGCCACACTGGCTGGACTTGGAGCGGAGATTTGGGCCCGCCCTTTCCTCCCACCTTCATGCCAGCTACCCCGAAGAGGGACCCATGCCAGACCCACAGCTCTGTCAGCAACCCTGGAAGAGATCCAGACCCATCCACTCCAGACCCACAGCTGTGCTGCTCGGCCCCACGTGGAAGCAACCCATGGAACTGACCTCCCAGTAAGGGGCTCAGCCGGTCCCTGGCCGAGTCCAATATTGCTTGAAGGGGTTTGCTCACACGTGCGGGGGAGGGGCCACGCTGGCCGGACTTGGAGAGGAGATTTGGGCTCCTCCACCCCTTTCCTCCACCTCCATGCCTGCTACCCTAGAAGAGAGACCTACGCCAGACCCACAGCTTGTTGGCGCATGGCGCTCTGTGGCCGTGCAACATTCTTAGATAGTACTCATTTCAGGATCAGGTCCTTCCCAGGATCTTTCACATTTATACACTGTATACAGTTCTAACCAGGTTCTAACTGATACCTGTCATCCCAGTAAGCCTAGCAAGAAGCCAAAACAACCCACACATCAGGAGTTCAGTCATTCTCAACATCCAGACTCCATAGTTCCTCAGAGCTCCACCCAAGAGAAAACCTGATCTTTCCCTTTAAATTTCATCAGTAAATGCTTGAGATGAGAGCTTTCTACTGAGAGTATACCACACGGCAGAGCCTGGCAAGTTACCTGTGTTTATTTAGTATGCCAAAAAACTAGTAACAATTATGGACCTCAATTCCATGACCTGAAGAATGGTTTGAGGCTCTGCCTGTCCATGGAGCAAGCAGATGCCCTGGGCTATACTTTCTTGCACCAGGATGTATGAAAAAGTTACTGGTGCCCACTTGAGCAAATCGATGAACAATGGGAAGAGTGATACAGTGATACAATGATCATAAAGATAGTACAGTAGGGCCAGAGTGATAGTATACATCCCTGGAATACAATATGGTCCTATGAGCACTACGGGTATGACCCAAAAAGTGAAAAAAAAAAAGTACAGAATGTAAGGCATTTGCCTTTCATATGGCTTACCTGTGTTCAAGCCCAGTACCCCATAAAACAAAACAAATACAAAATACAATATAGGAAAGGTACAACAGCAATATATTTATTATATTGCAATATATTTATTGCTAAGCCTTCATTTCAAATATGAAAACAATCAGTATACCCTCTAAATAATTATATTTATTTATTTGGACGGCCATGCCCAGTTATGGTCAGGGCTTACTCTGACTCTATGCTCAGGATATCTCATTTCCAGGGCATGTACTCTAACCACAGTTAGAGTACATGCCCTGGCAATGCTCCCTGGCAAAGCTCAGGGAACCATATGGGGTGCTGGAGAGCAAACCTGGGTTAATTTTATACAAAATAAGCACCTACCCACTCTGTCTCTTTGGCCCAATTGTGCCTTTTTATTAAGTGAAAGAAAATGGCAAATATAGCTCCTTGTGAAAAAAAAATCAAGATATTATTGATTACTTTTTATTTAACTACAAAACTCAGCAGAGCCTGACAAGCTACCCATGTCATATTTGATATGCCAAGTACCAGTAACAATTATAGAACTCATGCCCAGGACCTGATGGAATGGCTTGAGGCTCTTTATGTTCCTGAAGTGAGCAGATGCCCTTGGAACATCTGACATGTGACAGGACTTATGGAGGAGATGTTACTGGTGCCCGCTCGAACAAATCGATGAACAATGGGAAGGCAAGCAACAAGCAAGCGACAAGCGACAACTACAAAAACTAGAAAACAAGGGTTTTTTCCTGTTATGGTGAATGATTTACATCATGATTAATTTTATAAGAGAACAATGTAAGTGTTTATTATTAGGAATAAGCCCTGAAAAACAGAGTTAGGAACAAAATTCACAACAAACATCAACATTTCAACATACTTATTAAAGATTATTATACACATGTTCCATAGAAATCATAGTTTTGTGTCAATTTTGTTCCTGCTGTATCCTTAGTGCCCAAAGCTCTGATTCTCCAGATGCTATTTTCTAGGATTTGATCAAGAGAAATGAAGAATCTCTGCCTACAGGGCCCCAATCATCAGGGGACTATTCTCCCTTCTCCTAATCTTCCTCCTACCTTGCTCTTCCTTCACTCCCTCCCTTTATCTTTTCCTCCTTCTTATTTCTCCCTCCTTTCTACTTATCTCTCTTCTTTTTCTTCTCCCTTCCTCCCTGTTGGGACAAAATTTAGGAATCATCTGAATTGGTGCCCTATACTATGAGCAAAAGACCCAAGAGAGGTGCCGGAGAGATAGCACAGTGAGTAGGATGCTTACCTTGCTTACTGTCAACCCTGATTCGATCCCCAGCATTCCATACAGTCCTTCAAGCACAGCTAGGAGTAACCTCTGAGAGACCCCAAAAAAAGCAAAACAAACAAACAAAGAATACCCAAGAGAAAAGCAGCTCTCTCCTTTCTTGTAGGGAGAAGTTTTTATAATCAAAGAGACCTTGGATGCTTGCTTTAGGCAGCCCAAAGATGAGAAAGGTAAGACAGTTGTCTACAACCACCCTTCATATATAAGAGTTTTAGCAGGACCTAGTCATATTCTACTTTCTGTCCTTGAGCTAAGTTTTGGACGTAAGAAAAGCAAACTGAACTTATGGGAGAACTAGCAGCTGCCCTTTGCTTTGAGCCAGCTCACTTATCAACAAGTAGTCACATTTTCTTAATTGCCTTCCCCAACAACCTTTTCTCATTCCTTTTCTTTTCAGGAAATAGATCAGCAAGACAATACCTTGGTGTTTCATCCTTGGGTCCTTGCATGAATGTGATGCTGTTTGTTCTGTGAGGTACCCAGGAATATTCAGACCCTTCCCTTCTGGAAGGGTCTGAATGTTGGGCACTTATTTCAGAACTATACCCAGTATGGCGGAGGGACTCAGGGTCATAGCCAAGGTTACGTGGGAGGGACCATGTGTGGCAGGGAATTGAATGTGGGCATGTACTCTAACCACAGTTGTATCTTCCAGTTCCAAATTTTCACTGTCTGTATCACTGTCTTCCTGCTGTTCATCGATTTGCTCGAGCAGGCACCAGTAACATCTCCATACTTCCTGTTGCAAGCAAGTGTAGCCCAAGGTTATTGTAGCCCAAGGTTATCTGCTTGCTCCAGAGACAAGAAGAGCCTCAAACCATACTTCAGGTTCATGGAATCGAGGTCCATAATTGTTACTAGTTTTTGGCATATCAAATAAAACATGGGTAGCTTACCAGGCTCTGCCATGTAGGTGGTATACTCTCAGTAGGAGGCTCTCATCTCGAGCATTTACTGATGAAACTTAAAGGGGAAAGATCAGGTTTTCTCTTGGGTGGAGCTCTGAGGAACTATGGAATCTGGATGTTGAGAATGACTGACCTCATAACTTTTAAAATATTATGCATATAATATACATATATAATAAGTATATATAAATATATATACATATTATTTATATATGTGATGCAACCTCTTGAAAAACTCCTAAGGCATCCATATTTTAGCTCTCCATAGTCCTGGTTCTACTATGCAAGGGATTAGTTTTGTTGTTCTTTTTTTTTTTTTTTTTTTGCTCTTTGGGTCACACCCGGTGATGCTCAGGGGTTACTCCTGGCTCTGCACTCAGGAATTACTCCTGGCAGTGCTCGGGGGACCATATGGGATGCCGGGGATCGAACCCAGGCCAGCACAGGCCGGCCACGTGCAAAGCAAATGCCCTACCCACTGGACTATCGCTCCAGCCCCAGTGTTGTTCTTTTTTTTAATCATCTTCTGCTTGGAAAATTATATTAAAGTACTTTCAACTAGAATAGAAAGTAGAAATCAATAAATAAAAATTATTTCCTTTCCCTTGTACTGATATAAATTTTTAATAAGGATGAGATATAAGAGCTATAAACAAAGCTTCTCATATTTCCTTCATTAATATAAAATTTTATTAAAAATAACTTCTATCTCTACAAAATAGAAAACATAAATCAATTTCTAGAAAAATAGTCCAGCTTTGCAGTGCAGATATAGGTATTTTTATGAGATTTCAGAAGACTCTATAGCAATCATAAATATTTGACTGTGATAATAAAATGTAACTAAGTTATAAAATATATTAGAATAGCTCACTAGTACATATGCATTAGATGATTAGTAAAATATTATAAAGTACCATCACAAATACATATAGATGAAGAACTATAGTTTTGGGTGGTCTATTTTATATAGTAGATTGTGGATGTCTTTAAAGTTAAAGATTGAGAGGAACGGAGTGCTAGCAAAGCAGATAGGGCGTTTGCCTTGCACCCGGCTGATCCGGGTTCGATCCCTGGCATCCCATATGGTCCCCTGAGCACCACCAGGGAGTAATTCCTGAGTACAGAGCCAGGAGTATCCTGAGCATCGCTGGGTGTGACCCCCAAAAAAAAAGAAAAAGAAAAGAAGATTGAGGCCTGAGCAATAGCACAGCAGGTAGGGCATTTGCCTTGCTCTTGGTCAACCTGGGTTCGATCCCATCATCCCATATGGTCCCCCATATCTATTTATTTATTTATTTATTTATTTATTTATTTATTCTGCTTTTATGGATCATACCTGGTGATGCTCAAGAGTTACACCTGGCTCTGCACTCAGGAAATACTCCTGGCAGGTGCTCAGGGGACCATTTGGGATGCGGAAATAGAACCCGGGAAGGCCGTGTGCAAGGCAAATGTCGTCCCCATGATGCTATCGCTCCGGCCCCCAACTCTGAAGCATTTTAAAAATCTGTTCCATTTAAACTGAGAATCTGTACAGCAAAGGCAATTGCATGAAACCGTCATAAACTAGTAAATAAATCAGCAATTTAAATATGGAAAAATATTGGGCCCAGGAGTCACCCAGTGGGCTGGTACTCATGTTTTACATTTAGGGGTTCCAGGTTCAATCCCTGGAACTATTTGGTTCCCACCTCCAGCACCATGGCAAGTGAACTCCAATAGAGCCAAGAATATCCCTGAGGACCAATAAGTGTGACCCCTCAAAAACAATAATAGAAATAACAAATAAAGTCCCTAACAAAGTCCTTAACAAAGAAAAAAGTGAATGATCTTTAGAAACTTGTCATAGATGCTCTTAATACTATTTTTATATTTATAAGTAAAAGATCAAAGGACAGAGAACCCCATGAGTTTACATTTTCAAGTTCACAAATTGATTAAGTAGGACTGGATTTCTTCATTTTAATTCAGAGATCAAAAAAATTTTACTTTGCCTGGGGGAACAGTAATTAAATATAATTCACTGCTTAAAGACTCCATTTTGTGATTAACTAGCTTAGTTAAAAATGTTATAATCAATTCAAAGTTATTCGATCAACTAGTCACTATAAAAAAGAACAGCCACTGCTCAAATATTTGGCCCTTGCTTATAAATATTTTAAAAATAATATAATTAGCTAAGATTATGAGATTCTGATCTGATATTCTAAAATTATCTCCTAAAATATTATGCTACCACGCTAGGTTCTAAGTCTATTGTAAAAAAAATGTAGAAGAGTAAGAAACTGCTTTGTAGTCCACATGTTTTTAACTCTGCTTCTCAGATATGATATCTATCTATCATCCATCTATCTATCTATCTATCTATCTATCTATCTATCTATCTATCTATCTATCTATCTATCTATCTATCTATCTATCTATCTATCTATCTATCTATCTATCTATCTATCATCTATCTATCTATCTATCATCTATCTATCTATCTATCATCTATCTATCATCTATCTATCTCTCTCTCTCTCTCTCATCTCTATCTCTCTATCTCTCTATCTCTCTCTATCTATCTGTCTCTCTATCTATCTATCATCTATCTATCTTATATATCTATCATCTATCTCTATTTACACACTCTATCACCTTCACAAGTTTACTCTGAGATTTATAAACACATGAGAATCTTCTGTAAGATTAAAACATAAATACAATCACAAATGAAAATTAATGAATAATTTGCTAATGCAGTGATTCTTACCTCAATATTATTTAAATTAGTACCACAGAACTGCAATTGTCCAGTTAAATGCCGCTAACATCTTAAGGTGCTTTCCTGGAGAATATCTGGAGACAGGATGGGGAGAGGCACCAACTCCAGGATCATGTTGAGCTGGACATGGTAAGCGACAGTCAGCAAGGACGCCGTGGAATCAGTCACAGGTTGCCGGACAGCAGCTCCGCGGAACTTCCTGGTCTGGTCTCTCTCCCAGAGATGAAGTGTTGAGAAGTGTGAAGCATTGATAATGGCACTTACAAACTGGGTTGATATTTCCTCATACTCATCAAGGATGAAACAGCAAAAATAAGAAACAAAACGGTGGGAGGGAAAAAGCAGCAAGTCAGAAACAGGAAAAATGATTTTCTCTTGATACTTTATCCAAACTAGGAGTGGATGGAGGGGTGAGGTGCTCCGCCAGGTCTGAACTGGATGAGTGCTTCAGCCTGGCACTCCCTGAATACCCACTGGGTGAACTTGCCTGGGATACAGAAAGTTGCATTGCCCCAACTGTTCAACTGTTTTTATCTTTATCTACAATTACAGCAATTTCATGTGGTTCAATTGACTCTTCTGCTTTTTGTTCTAAGAATTTTAGGACTGTGGGATACTGAACTGCAGAACATTGCTTTTTTTTTTGTTTGTTTGTTTGTTTAAAGTAGTAAAACGTGCCTTTTCTGTCTGACGACACTATTGGCAAGAAGAACAGTATTGAGTATTCTACTAGCAAACTTAATTTAAATGACTGCCAAAATTCATTGCATTCACCAATGGAAGTTAAAAACATGCCTCAGCGTGCCAGACTTTGGGGCATGCCAAATTCTTAGGTTAGAACCTCAGTGCCATGGCATAAGGAAGTGTTCGTTCTGGGAGGTGACCTAGGTGATGAGGGCGGAATTCCCCTGAAGGAGAATCTTGCCCTTCTCAAGAAGAACCCAGAGGGACCTGGCTTCTGCCATCATGTTCTCTGAGAAGACAGTGTCTCAGAGACACAATCCAAACAGACAGTCTCACTGCTGGGATCTTCTTCTTGGGCAATCCAGCTTCTGGAAATAAGAGAGATAAATCTCTGTTGTTTATTTATTTATTTTTTTTTTGGGTCATACCCGGCAATGCTCAGGGGGTACTCCTGGCTCTGCACTCAGGATTACTCCCGGCGGTGCGTTATGGGGGGAGGGGGGGGGGGGGGGGGGGGGGGGGGGGGGGGGGGGGGGACGACAACCCCCCCCGGGGGGTAAATGGCGCTGGCCCAAATCTCTGTTGTTTATAAGGAACTATATGGTATTGTTATAGAAATCTAAAGTAACTAGACAGTTGATTGAAAGCCTTTGATAAAGTGAGGAAAATCACCTCAACAAAAATAAATATAGGGGCTGGAGTGATAGTCCAGAGGGTAGGGCATTTGCCTTGCATGCAACGGACCCTGGTTAGATCCCCAGCATCCCATATGGTCCCCTGAGCACTGTCAGGAATAATTCCTGAGTGCAGAGCCAGAACTAACCGCTGACCCAAGAAACATAAGTAATTAATTAAGTAAGTAAGTAATTAATGCAGAAGATCTGCATCAAAGTCAAATGTTGATGTGGACAGTTGTACCAGCATGCATTTGAAAGGATATAAGTTACAAAAATAAAACTGAGGCTTCAGGTAATAGGGGAGGGGAAGAGAATGAAAAGGCTGATTGAAAACTGAGAAGAACTGAGCTGGGTTATTACTTTGTTTTGTTAAGCAATTTACGATCTCACAATTTCCTAGTATTTGTCTTGATCATTATTAGTGGGTAAGGATATAAAAATAAAAAAGCATGTCTGAAGGCACAGATATATAGGTCAAGATTCTGTCCCAGTGAAGCTCTCTACTGCTCTGCACCCCATTTATTTTCTTTCCAATTACTGTAGTTTCTCCAGTGATCCTTCAACTTCTTTTGGTTTATTTTAGGGGTGGCAGCCACCAGCCAGAACATTCTCCCCTTGTTCAGTTACCGGAAGAGGGAGTTTCTGTTCTAGCCTGGTCATTCTGTCATTTGAAGTTTCCTTTCAAGCAATCACCGCAAATCACCCAAACTAAGTGGAATGGTACTTTTTTTTTTTCTGACAAAGACCAAATAGCCTCAGAGAAGTATCAGAGTGATAAAAATCTAGACATTTTGCCCCTCCAGGCCTAACTGATAACACTCTTAAATTCATGCCACATTCTTACCCTTTAATAAATTATTCTGCTGTAGTGACCTTCTAGGACTTTCCTACAGGTAAAGAGAACAAGTCTACATAACTCTTGATAAGGATCAGTATGAATTTTTTCCCCCTGAATCTAGATTTCCCAGGTATTTCATTTGATTGCTTTTAGCTTTTTGTTTTGGGGGCCATGCCCAGCAATGCTCAGGGGTTATTCCTGGCTCTGAACTCAGGAATCACTCCTACTGTTACTCCTGGTGGTGATAGGGGCGACGGTACCAGATGCCAGGGATCGAACCTGCGTCAGCTGCACGCACAGCAAGAGCCCTACCTGTTGTACTATGGCTCCAGTCCCTCCCTGGCTGTGTGGCTGAGAGCAAGTGTCCTCTCAGAGAAACAGGTCTACTCAGAAAAACAGTGTAATCTGGCTGGTTTTTTTTTTCTGTTATTGTTATTATTAATCAGGCCCACAGATAAAGATCTTACTGTGAGAGCAATTTTGATCCAGTTCTTCACTCATCCTGGTTAGATGCTCACTAGTCCTTGTCAAAATACTCTTGTGGGGGGGATGGGGAGGAGCGGGGCAGTTCAGGGGAAGGAGAGGGAGTTTGCTAGTCCAAATACTCTATTTCCTCAAGGTTCACTTTCCACAGTCTGTCTGTTCTGTCTTTCCCATGTCAACCTGACCTGCATGGCTTCTCCTGAAATTAAGATAAAGTCCGTTTCTGCTAGCTAATCTTGATGACTTTTTCTCCCCAGAAGTGTCCTAGAACATCTGCATGATTTTTGCTCCCAATTTCTTTCAATATTCCATTTTGTTATACCTCATACATAAAAAAGAAAAAAAAAATACCCTTAAGAAACCACACTATTCACACAGTGCTGCTGAGAACATGAAATGTTTCCGCCATAGCCCCCTTGGAAAACAGTTCAGCAGTTTCTTGAAGTCACAGCCTTGGAGATGCGACTCCAGGGTAAAGGAAGTGCTTTGCAGGCATGAGTCAAGAATTCCATATCTGGCAACACCCAACATGCTATGCAGTGACACCTACTGGGATCCTGTGACAGACACATGTGCCACACCTCAACACTGCAACAAGAGGGGGAAAAACTACTCATGGTCCAGTCCCCTACTGGGGAGCACGTGAAGAAGCTGGGAGGCTGGGCGTGATCACAGTTCCTCTCGCAGCCTTCTGTGCCGTGGACAGGACAGCGCTTTCAGACTCTAGAGAGGCCAGTGCAGAAATCTACTTGAGTTGTTTGGAGGGGTGGAGGAGGAGGGTTGAGGCCAAAGGCAAGTGCCTTAAGCTGTGTGCTATCTCCAGAGTTCTCAGGAGTTATGACTTTATTTTCCTATCTAACGCCATTAACCAAACACATGCCAGACAGAAGCAAAACTACCAGATCTGTAATTGTCTGCTTCAAACACAAGCAGTCTTAAGCTACTGCCATAGCTCTGCTAAAGAAAACTCACTTCTTGGGAAGATCAATGAAATGTAGTTACCTCTGGAGAATTTTGGTTCCTCTGAAACAACTAACCAGTCTTCAGAGTTTTGTGAAGCTAATTTATTACCACAAGAATGAAGAATTTGTGGCTAGCTCTCCTTTTCCCTTGGAATATTTTGGCAATTAAAATGCTTTTACTTTGGGGCTGAAGCGATAGCCCAGTGGGTAGGGCGTTTGCCTTGCATGCGCCGGCCTATGCCGGCCTGGGTTCCATCCCTGGCATCCCATATGGTCCCTGGAGCACCACCAGGAGTAAATCCTGAGTGCAGAGCCAGGGAGCCGGGTGTGACCCAAAAAAGCATAAATAAATAAATAAATAAATAAATAAATA
Organism: Cryptotis parvus; assembly: GCA_021461705.1. Classification (NCBI taxonomy): domain Eukaryota; kingdom Metazoa; phylum Chordata; class Mammalia; order Eulipotyphla; family Soricidae; genus Cryptotis; species Cryptotis parvus. The sequence goes on along the minus strand of JAJIBD010033168.1, from coordinate 55,607 downwards.
AATAAATGAATAAATAAATAAATAAATAAATATAAAATGCTTTACTTTTTAGTGGGGCGGAGCCGATAGCCCAGCGGGTAGGATGTTTGCCTTGCACGCAGCCGGCCCATGCCGGCCCGGCTCAGGTTCGATCACCAGCATCCCATATGGTACCCTGAGCACTATCAGGAGTAATTCCTGAGTGCAGAGCCAGGAGAAACCCCTGAGCATTTCCGGGTGTGACCCAGAAAAAAAAAATAATAAAATGCTTTACTTTTAGGGGCCGGAGTGGTAGTCCCAGTGGGTAGGGCGTTTGCCTTGCACGCCGGCTGGCCCATGCCTTCCCGGTCGATCCCGGCATCCCATATGGTACCCTGAGCACTGCCAGGAGTAATTCCTGAGTGCAGAGCCAGGAGAGACCCCTGAGCATTGTCGGGTGGGACTCCAAAAAAAAAGCAAAAAATAGGGCCGGAGCGATAGCCCAGCGGGTAGGGTGTTTGCCTTGCACGCGGCAGGCTCATGCAGGCCTGGGTTCGATCCCGGCATCCCATATGGTCCCCCGAGCACCGCCAGGAGTAATTCCTGAGTGCAGAGCCAGGAGAAACCCCTGAGCATTGCCGGGTGTGACCCAAAAAGCAAAAAAAAAAAAAAAAAAAAAAAAAGCAATAAATAAATAAATAAATAAATAAAATGCTTTACTTTTAAACTATTTTTCTGTTAGAAGATGAAATGAGGAGAATGGAATCCAGTGCTGCGACTTCCTGGCTGTGAGCCAACAGTGTCATTTCCTGGTGCAGAGTCCTAGCCTCTGACATTACAAACTAAACACTCAGAAACAGGTATTAGGGCTGGATTCTCTGACGACCATGTCACTCTGATTATTAGCAGTGAATAAAAGGCAAAGGCATGCAAATAGTAGCATAAGGAAAATAGAGAAATTAATAGACTCAAAAGTTCTGAAAGAGTAAGGAAAAGGTATTATTTTATCCAAATGAAATATTTTATCTACACAGGTTTAATTCTTTTCTTTTGGGGCTGTGAGGGAGGGCACACCTGGCTCCTTCCTCAGGGGTTATTCCTGGTGGGACCTGGGACCCCACTGAGCATTTAGAGTGACCCCTGCGCAGAGTTGAGTAAACCCTGAGGACCCGAGGGTGTGACTCAACCAGCCCCACGAAAAAAAAAAACCTAGTGGATGTAGGACAGGAAGGATGGGAACGCTTCCATGTCTTGATTCTTCCAATATATCCTGTTCACGTTACCATAGGCTGTGAGTAAAGAGGAACCAGGGCCAAGAGTACAAGCACACTCTGCCTAGAGTTTTTTTAGAACTTCAGGTGAATCAACAATTTTCTGAAAATTAGAAAAAAGAAAACTTACTTTAAAATCTACTTGTGGGGGGCACGAAAAAAAAAAAAAAAAAAAAAATAAAATCTACTTGTGAATTTTTTGTTCCCTTGGTTTTTCCTTTGACTTATGTGCATGCCATATATAAGTAATAAATATAAATATATATTATATAACATAATTAATAATCCTGCCTCTTGAGGTGTTGCAGGTGTGGCTGCGGGGCCCATGTCAGCAGGTGGCAGACAGGAGACAGGCTTGTCTATACCCAGGGCTCTGCCCATGGGCCCTGGATGGTTGATGGTCTGACATAGAAAAAGACTGGGTCTCCTAGGATGAACCCAGAGCCACGGCAGAGCCTTTCAAGCTACCTGTGGTGATTTCAATATGCCAAAAACAGTAATAATGGACCTCATTCCCAATGAATAGAGATGTTACTGGTGCCCACTCAGGCAAATCGATGAACAATGGGAAGACAAGTGACAATATAATATATATGTTATATGTATGTTATATATGTAACATATATGTATATGTTCACTTGTCACTTCATTCACTTATATATACAATATAATAGAAAACGATGTAATATATATGTAACTACATGTATATATTATATATGTAACATATATTACATATAATTATATATTACAACTGCAACATAAAAAGAAACCTATTGGTTATTATAATCTACAGTCAGTTATATGTCTGCTTTTTAAAAAAAAGTTACAAATATTCTGAGCATATCTGAAAGAAAATAATTTTTATTTTTTATTTGTTTTTTATTTTTGCTTTTTTGGGTCACACCCAGCAGTGCTCAGGGTTACTCCTGGCTCTGCACTCAGAAATTACTCATATGCGATGCCAGGAATGGAACCCAGGTCAGCCACATGCAAGGCAAGCGCCCCTACCCGGCTGGGCTATCGCTCTGGCCCCAGAAAAACACTCCCCATCCCCAGATTTCCTTTGATAGTTTTAGCCTAACTTTTGTTCCTCTATCTTTTCTCATGCTTTTAGCTTCTTTTTCAATATAAAACTCTTTAACTCTAATTTTCCATGGATTTTTATTGATTTGTAACATTATATAACTTCAGGAGCATGCTTTAAAAACTTTCGTCACTTATTTTTTTGAGGGGAGGGGGCCACACCAGGTGGTGTTCAGGGGTTACTCCTGACTCTGCACTCGAGGATTACTCCTGGCAGTGCTTGGAGGACCATAAGGGACGTTGGAGATCGAGCCCTGGTAGACCGCGTGCAAAAGCAAACGTCCTACCTGCTGTCCTATCGCTCCAGCCCCTGGACACTTCTTTTAATATTTGCAAAATCAGAAATAGGAAGGCCAAGGTTGGTTTTGCAGTCTGAGATCATCAGTCTCGGAGGTATGCGTGTTGCGAATTGGGAACAAAAAGTTCTTTCACCAGGAAGCTTGGAATCTTTGCTCTGCCCTTGAACTCACAGCAGTAAAGCTGGCATTCCTGAGCTCTGCAGATGCCCAGGAGCAAGAGGCTGATAACACCGGATGCCCGGCCTGCTGCCGCCGCCCAGCCTGCAGGAAGCAGACGATTCCGCGGCGCTCTCATAGCGGCCCCGCGCGGCAGCGGCGGGAACTACAGGCAGCCTGCCGCTTGCTGTGAAGGGGAGAGGTGTTGCAGGCGCAGCTCCGGGGAACAGGTGAAGGAAGGAGAGCAAAGCCTGGGTTGGAAGAAAAGGTCATGGTGATCTAGACTGTGGCCCACATGGCTGAAGCAAGAGGGGTCACTCTCCGTCCTTGGGCTTCTTTTGGAAGCTTTTGGGAGAGAGGAAGGAGAGGGGAGGGGGAGAGAGAGAGAGAGAGAGAGAGAGAGAGAGAGAGAGAGAGAGAGAGAGAGAGAGACAGAGACAGAGAGAGACAGAGAGACAGAGAGAGACAGAGAGAGACAGAGAGAGACAGAGACAGAGAGAGACAGAGAGACAGAGAGAGAGACAGAGACAGAGGAATGGAGGGGTGTTGACAGTCCACGGTGCTCTCTCCTCGTTCACTCGTTCATCCACTTTCTGGAATCTTCGTGTGGAAGAGATTTGGGAAAATAGAATAAAGGCGCACACAGGATTCGCGAAAATCCGGTTTCCCGAACGATTCCAGTGTTTTAAGGACAATTACAGGCATGTCAGCCCCCATCCTGTGCAACATTGCTGCTGCCGCCTTCTTTCCCTTTCTGGTGTGATGCAGCAGGAGCTAAAGAGGAAAACACCAGGTCTCAGGGAACTAATCCCACCATGGATTAGGTAGCCAATCAGGCAACCCCAGAGGGGTCGGGTTCTCTGGAGAGAGACAGAGACAGAGAGAGAGACAGAGACAGAGAGAGACACAGAGAGAGAGAGAGAGAGAGAGAGAGAGAGAGAGAGAGAGAGAGCACTTTCAGAACCTTTTTTTCTTCTATTCTTCCCCATCTCACATAGAATTCAGTCACAGTCATTACCTAGATTTTAGTAGGACCCTAAAATCTAGGGTCCTAGTAGAAGCTTCTCCTGCATCCAGATCAGTAAATCCTGTGTGTCTCACTCCCAAACACTATTTCCTCTCCTTCAACACCATCACTTTTCTGTTTTGAACCAATAAAATCCCTTTTAGAACTTCTGAAGATCTTCCAACCTTCATCACCAACACTCCTTCCTGACCCTGGGAAGCCACAATGATCCCCTTCCTGAAAAGGAATCCAGCGACAGCACAGCGTGGAAGGTGTTTGCTTTGCACGCAGCCGACCTGGGTTCGATCCCGGCATCCCATGTGGTCCTCCAAGCACTGCCAGAAGTAGTTCCTGAGTGTAGAGAGCCAGGAGTAACCCCTGAGCATTGCCACGTGTGACCCAAAAAGGAAAAAAAAAGAAAAGAAAAAGGAAAGGAACCAAAACGCCTGGAAGCGGCCATCTAACTCCTGCACACCCTCTAACATGCACCATGAACTCGACCCTGCAGAGTAAGTCGGGCTCCACCTCTGACCATGTCCAACTGCTTTAACATTAGGCGCTGGCTCTCCTTGTAAAAAATGGCTGTCTCCTCATCCTTCCCGAGTCCACTCAACCATCTTCATTCTTAGGGTAGTGGTCAGAGAGATTCTTAGGCCAGAGAGATAGCTCAAATGACTAGTGGATATTTAGTAAGAATTGCCCCGTGGAGGTTTCCTCGCGACAAATGCGTAGATTTATGAGAGAGCAGCGCATCCCTTCTTCAAAACAGATCAACAGTTACTGTGAACTCCCTTGCGGGATGCACCTACTAGTGTTATGTTTATAGAAAAACAGTGGCATTAAGGGAAATTAACAGTGTTGTATCAAGCATTGTTATAATCCAGATAATACCTCAAAGATGAAAGTCTTTTCTTGTTTGTTTCTGGGCCACACTGGCAGTGCTCGGGGCTTATTCCTGGCTCTGTTCTCCAGTCACTCTGCGTCAGGCTCAGGGGACCATATGGAGTACTGGGGATTGAGTCTGGGTTAGTCGCCCGTAAGACAACCACCCTACCTACTGTAGTGTTGCCCCAAAGATAGAAGTCCTAATGTTATTCTTGCACTTTGCAAGGTTTTTATAAAAGCTAAAAAGAATCAATGATTTCATGCAGACTTTCTGCATGGTCAGCAGAAATGTTGTCTTTTGAACAGATCAAAAGGAAACTCAAGACACATAGATGTGTATCTTTTATTTTATTTATTTTTTTATTTTTTTTTTTTTTTTTGGGCCACACCGGTAATTCTCAGGGGTTTCTCCTGGCTCTGCACTCAGGAATCACTCCTGGCAGTGCTCAGGGGACCATATGGGATGCCGGAGACGGAACCACAGGCCGACACAGGCCGGGGTGCAAGGCAAACGCCATACCCGCTGGGCTATCGCTCCGGCCCGGCGTGTATCTTTTAAATACAAACTTCAGAGTAGTTGTTTTGAGGCACCTTTATAGACTCTAAGAATATCATTACTTCGTTCTTTTCCTGTGAATAAAAAATTACATTCAGAATCAGTGCAGTTGGAATAGAAAGTAAACAGAGAAAAAGGAGACCTTAATAACATGTCCAAGTTTAATTACTTCAAAATACAAACTAGAGGGACCAGAGATACAGTACAGTGGGTAGGGCATTTTCCTTGAGTGTGATTGACTGGGGTTTGACCCCCAGCATCTCATATGGTTCCCCAAGCACTTCCAGGACTAATTCCTGAGTGCAGAGTCAGGAATAAACCCTGAGTATAGCCAGGTGTGGCCCTAAAACAAACAAACAAACAAACAAACAAAACACACTAACATTTGGCTGTTCTTGTCACATTTAAAGTTTCAAAGATGACAGAATCAACAAGCAGCTTTACAGGACAACTAAGTGCATCAACAGGAGCATCCAAATATGAAAACGTTTTCAGAACGCTGATGTAGGGTCTGTGAATTCTCTGTGAACAATTAAACAACCCTTCCAACATTCAAAGTGTCTATCTCTACCCGCTAACAATCCAGGATTCTCAAGGTTAGCTTTCATCAGACAAAAGAGCAGTTCGTTCTTCTTCTGTGCTGTGAGTATCTTGAAGTTTGGATCTACGGGGAAAGAAAGATGAGAACCTCAGTACTTCTTATCTATAAAGAACTCCAGGGGCCAGAGGGATAGTACAGTGGGTGAGACACTTACATGCAGCTGACCCATTTGATCCCTGAACCTACGTGGTGCCCTGAGCACCATCAGGCTTGAACCCTGAATACAGACCCAGAAGTAAGCCTGGCACATTTCTGAGTGTGTCCTTCCAAAACAGAGACCAATCAAAAAAAAACCTCCTCAGCAACATTGGATTGTATAGGATAGGGGTTAAGCTGTTTGCTAAGCACGCTCCTGACCCTGGGTTGATCCCCAGGCAGAGTAATGATCCCCTGAGCAATACAGGACACAACCCACACAGAGCTGAGAGCAGTTCCTGACACCACTGGCATGGCCCACCGGCCCCTGCCAAAACAAACAACAAAACCCCTCGATGCCTACATTTCTTCCCTACTCTCTCAAGGCATTTACCAAATGATGAGGTATAGTGCCCAGAAACCTCTAACAGGAAGAAAAGGTATACATTAGAATTTCTTTCCTACGCCCATAGATCAATTTTAAATGGGTGGAATAAAAAGCTCAAAAACTGGTCATACCTTCTTCTTTTCCTTTGAGTCCTCCAATAGATAATACAAGGCCACTGATAATCCCTTTAACAGAATGGAAAGTGCCCGTTAGTGTCAATTCTCCAAGGAACCTTTCTCCACAAACACAAAAGGAAATGAGAAATTGATTACTCACACTTGCCAGAGCCCACAGACTTTGTACAGCAGCTGCCCATTCAAAACCGATTTTCTCATATAGAAATCCACCCAGCATAGGCCCTAGAAAAGCACTGACAATAAAAAGAAGAGTATTAAATAGTGATTTTATTTCTAAAGTTACTTCCGGAGGGCCTGAACTACTGCACAGCAGGTAAGGCGTTTGCCTTGCACGCGGCCGACCCAGTTCAATCCCTGGTATCCCATATGGTCCCCTGAGCACTGCCAGGAGTAATTCCTGAGTGCAGAGCCAGGAGTAACCCCTGATCATTGTCGGGTGTGACCCCAAAAAAGCAAAATAAAAAAAGTTACTTCCTAAAGGGCAAGTGATCACACAATACAGGTCTTCATGAAATCAGATGTATAAGTAGCAAACGAAAAAGCTTGGATACACCACTAAGGTATGAATTATTTTTTCTATCTGATAATGATGAATATTTTTAAACACATTTAAAATTGTAACACTTCTGAAAGTTGATGCCTTGTACAAGATTAAAAAGACGAAATACATGAAAAAGAATCTTTGTATTATTCTCTTCTCTTCTTAGTATTAGTGCTTAAAATCGCTCAGTAGATTCATAATATCTAGGGGACCAGAACTATATATATCACTTTACTTTTGTCACCTGTCTTCCCGTTGTTCATCGATTTGCTCAAGCGGGCAACATATATATATATATATATATATATATATATATATATATATATATATATATATATATATATATATATATATATATGTATATATATAAATATTATGCATATACATACATAGTATGTGTGTGTGTGTGTGTGTGTGTAACCTAGGGGGCCAGTGCAGGTAGGTTGACCTAGGTTCAGCTCCCATGCTCAGGGAAGATCATGTGGTCCCTGGAGCCCAATCAGGACAGCGCCCTGAGTGTAGAGCCAGGAATAAATCCTAAACTCCACTGGGTGTCCCTCCCACCTCCACCACAACCACTATGATTACTTAAAGGGGCCGGGCGATAATGCAGAGTTCACCAGAGCAGGGACCAATTTCTGACTCACACGTCTCCAAGAGGCACAGCCCTGGAGACACCCAGGATAGCTGGGCTGCTAGGGTCGTCCCAAGTACCTCAGGACTCAGCAGTATTGTGCTCTCCAATCTCTGCATGGAACCCAGGATCCAGCTGGCCAAGAACTGACCACACAAGAACTGACCACAGGACCCCCCAGCCTCCTGAGCACCACTTGAGAGGTCCCCACTAAAAAAATATGTTTTATCTTAATTGTCTTAGTTGCTATAAAGTGATTTACACCAATCACCTAAATAAAATTAAAACATAGAGAAACAATTTTGGAGTGGCTGGGTGGGCTGGGGGCCACCCCTGGCAGTGCTCCTGGAAGCATATGGGGTGCTGAGGACTGGACCCCGGGGGTCCTCATGCAAATGCCCCGTCCATTGTATCACTGCTCCAGCCCCAATCTGAATTTTCTTTCAATATTTTATCTATGTTGATTTTTTAAGCCATGCCTAGCAATGCTCAGGGCTTCATTCTGTGTCTGCACTCAGGGATCACTCCTGGTGGGGATTGGAGGGCCATGTGGGGTGCCAGGGATCAAACTATGTTCAAGGCAAGCACCATCGCCACTGTACTATGACTGTATCAGAACTCTGTGATGAGGGAGAACCTGTCATCATGGAGGCGTAACTCCCACACTGCTTGATTCAACTCACCCAATCCTTCAGTGTCTCAATTTCTGTATCTGTACAAAGGGGATCAACATTCAGATGTCAATAAAACTCAACTGCTACTCACCCAACTGACCACATGGCACCTAAGAGACCCGACACAAGTCCCAACGCACTCAAGCCTTCTTCAAAGCCATTTTCGCTGCGGAGACAAAGTACTGTTGTTACGAAAAGGGAAACCCGAGGAGCCGGAAAGATAGTACAGCAGGTGCGGAGTTTGCCTTGCACACGGCTGACCTGGGGTTCAATACCCCAGAACCCTACATGGTCTCGGAGCCCTGCCATGTGTGATCCCTGAGCACAGCCAGGAGAAAGTCCTGAGCACTGCCAAGTGCAGCTCCCCCAAACAAACAAGAAAAAAAACTTTAAAAAAAAAGGAAAACCTGTGTGAGCTTTAAAAAGTGCATGACATCAAGTAAATCAGGCACATTTCATATAAAAAATAGTAAAACATTTCCTTTGAAATAAAAAAATTCTTTTATTGGACCACACTTGGAGGTTCAGGGTTTGCTCCTGGTTCTGCAGTCAGAGTTCACTCGCTGTGTTCCAAGGACAATATGGGGTTTAGGGATCAAACCCAGGTTGGCCACATGCTTGACAAGTGCCCAACTGCTACACTATTTTACCCATAAAACACTCATTTCTGGGCCAGAGTGATAGCCCAGCAGATAGGGTGTTTACCTTGCACGTGGCTGGCCCATGCCGGCCCAGTTTTGATCCCCGGCATCCCATATGGTCCCCCGAGCACCGCCAGGAGTAATTCCTGAGTGCAGAGCCAGGAGTAACCCCTGAGCATCGCGGGTGTGACCCAAAAAAGGCAAAAAAAAAAAAAAAAAAACCCACTCATTTCTAAGATAAAAGTTAATCTTATTTAAAGGAATGTTTATAGTTATGCTTACACCATGTTTCTTTCTAAAACTAATTTTATTATACTTAGAGGACACACCACTGAGAATTACGATGCATCTGCATGGAATATTCATGACATATAAATTTAAAATGTTTTAGGATGAGGTAAGGACAGTAGGTACCTTCTAGAAATTATACTACCAAATCCTTATTCATGTGGGGAGGGGATTTCTTACAGTGACAGTAGAGACCATCAATATTCCGCCTGCTCAAGTTCACATTATTCGGCCATTCCTTATGTTTGACTAGTTAAAAATACATTTGCACCAAGGCGGACGTATTTTTACATTTAATGTATTTTTACATTTAATTTGATTCTAATATATTGTTATATTTAGGAACTACACTAAGCTTCCACTTTACTGGTTGCTGTGCTAACATTTTTACAAATTATCACTTGTATTATTATATTATTGCACACCTTATTATAGGACAAAATTATTATGAAATCATGAAGACTTGGTACTGGAAAAGAAATATCTAGCCCTCCATAAAAGATTAAGAAACTTCGGGGCCAGAGCAATAGCCCAGCGGGTAGGGCATTTGCCTTGCACGCAGCTGGCCCATGCCGGCCTGGGTTCGATCCCCGGCATCCCATATGGTCGCCGGAGCACCGCCATGAGTAATTCCTCAGTGCAGAGCCAGGAGAAACCCCTGAGCATTGCTGGGTGTGACCCAAAAAGCAAAAAAAAAAAAAAAAAAAAAAAGATTAAGAAACTCAAGAAAGCCTGTGATAAGGGATTACTGCTAGTCACAATACAGCCGGACAAGCAAGGACAGTAACTTACTGTGCATAACTGAGAATCTCTGGGAACGTTGGAATCATGCTCATGGAGATAGAGATGCCACTTAAGACTAACACCAGCACCAACATCCAGAGCTGACTGCAAAAGAGTTTGAGATGAAAACATGCAAAATCAGTTCTTTAAGAGGCAAAGCTGCATACGAAGGAGGGCCGCAGGATTCCAGACAGGTTATTTCCCATATTCCATAGCTGTGAAATTATGAGAATTAAGAGAAGCAGAAGATTTTTCTACTTATCAGACCACATTTCAGTGCTAGCCCTTTAGCCTCTTACTTTGGGAAGGAGAGCATCAATTCATCCTGATAACTTGATTTCCCTGTTTTTTTTTTTTTTTGTGATGCCAAGGATGGAACCCAGGTATAGTACAAGCAAGAGAAACACTTTACCACTAAGCTCCCTCCCGGCCCCTGATATCTCTGTTTTGGGGTCATACGCCACACATGCATAGTCAGCCTGCCTTTTCCTCACCGGATAAAATTCCCTCATAATTATAAAAAAAATGAGCTACTGTTGCTCCATCAATCACTTGCCTTTGAAATCTAATTGAATGAAAGATGGTATAACAGGGAAGCAGCAGACAGGCAGCGAATAGCTGTTCTATGCCAGCACAATGTAACTGAGCAGCTCTTAGCACCGGCTCCTCACAGCATCCCGCCGTGTTGATATTAATAATAGCGCCTTTATTGGGGGGGGGGGGTATTCTGGGGGTTATGCCACAGTGCTCAAGGCTCATTCCTAGCTCTGGGTTCAGGGATCACTCCTGGAGGGCTCCAGGACCATATGGGGTGCCACGCATTGGACCTGGATTAACCCGTGCAGGGCAAATGTCTACCCTCTGTACTATCTCTCTGGCCCCTCATCATCTTTGCATAATAAAAGAAAACCTGGAAATTAAGTGACTCGTTCAAGCTTACAGATAGGAGAGGCAAAACTAGAACACCAAATCCAAAGAGCTATAAAAAAAAATAAAAATAAATGTTGAGAAAAAAAAAATCTTGGCTCTTCACCACCCATAGTCACAGGGTCAGGAGTATTCCTGGAGTTCTGAGAGTGTGGCCCCAAAGCCAATTAAAAAAAATCTTCGCATTTTCAACACTGAATCTCAACCTAGAAGTGCTAAGAAGGTCTAAGCATGTCACTTTCTATTAAGGAAGCAGTCAATGAACATGCTAAGGATAAAACAGAAACAAAATGACATCTGGTTCCTGTCTCAAGGACATGGAGAAGGAACAAAACACATGCTGAAAACTAATCTAAAAGAAAGCAGTAATAACTGTTATTTTTCAAACAAAGTACAGGGAAAGGTAGTACAGTGGGTGGGTGCCTGTTTTTAACACTTATGGCCAACCCAGGTTCGACCTCCAGCATTCCAGTGGTCCCCGGAGCCCACCAGGAGTGATCCTAATTACAGTGCCAGGAGTAAGCCCCCGAGCCCCAGGAGCCCCAGGTATGGCTTTCAAATGAAAATTAAACACTAGATTCGTTAAAAGTACACACAAGTGCACAACTGAAACAAGTAAAATGAATCTCTCATTTGATGCAGATTTAGGGAACCTGTTTTGAGTACCATGTGCCTGGCCATCTGCTCAGCAGTTCATCAGTCCTACATCACGACAAGTTGAATAATTAAAAACACAAAGTCAGACCAGTTTTATACCAACATTTTATAAAATAATTCCTAATACTATTAAGCCAAAAATACAAAGCAAAAAAGAAAAAGAAAAAGGCCCCAAAATTACCTTTTAATGTGCAGGACTGGGGCAGGTCCTAAGAGCATGTAGCAACCAGCGGAGATGAAACTTCCGAAAATCAGAAACCATTTCCGTAGATGCTAGCAGAGAGAGTACAGAGAAACTCTTAAAGGCACTGACCTTCTGCCATCAAAATATAGCAACAAAATCACGGAAGAGTATGTTATGATATTCAGAAACTAAAACATATTGAAGGAAACAAAATATTACATTTAAGAGTCCAGAGACTCAGATACACAGGGCAGAGCTGCTACCGGCTCTCCCTGTGCACAGCTGACGATGAGGTGCCCAGGAGGGAAGGCGGGTTCTAGCCCTGGCCCGAAATCCCAGCAGAGCCTCACAAGAAGCCAGAGGAACCCCACATCATGAGGGTCACCATTTTCAACACCCAGATTCCACAGCTCGTCAGAGCTCCACCCAATAGAAAAGCTGATCTTTCCCCATCTCACGCAGCTGCTTTTCGTGCGGTTCATCAATAAATGTACAAGATGAGAGCCTAATAGTGTCCCACCCACATGGCAGAGTCTGGCAAGCTACCCATGTCGTATTTGATATACCAAAAACCAGTATCAATTATAGACCTCATTCCCATGACCTGAAGGAATGGTTTGAGGCTCTTCATGTTCCTGGAGCAAGCAGATGCCCTTGGGCTACACTAGCATGTGACAGGATGTATGGAGATGATACTGGTGCCTGCTCCAGCAAATCGATGAACAACGGGAAAACAAGTGATGCAAGTGATACATTTAAGAGACTAGGTAGGTTGCATACACAAAAACAAGAACAATATACCAAGATAAGGAGTGAGCAAAGTCCAAGGATTTCCTTGGAAAGGGGATGATTGGAGATTTTGCACATGGTGAACTATTCAAAATATAGCAATTCAAATAGCAGGAACCAGTAAACCGGATGATCCCACGGGATATAAAAGAAACAGAGTAAGAGAATACCCAAAAACAGCAGAAATGAAGGCCAGGGGTCTGAGCAATAGTACAGCAGGGAGGGTGCTAACACTAGCCTTGTTTGTGGCCAACCTGGTTCAGTTCCTGGCATCCCATCTGGTTCCCCTGAGCACCGCCAGGAAGAACTCCTGAGTGCAGAGCCAGGGAGCAACTTTTGAGCATTGCCAGGTAGACCACCCCCAAATATAAAGAAATGAAAGCCAGTAGGACTGGTCCTTAGGAAGTTTGCCTTGGCAGGGAGGAAAGTTAAGCCAGAGAAGGAAGAGCTGAGACAGTGGCAGTGGGAAATAACCACTCTGGACAAGAACTGGGTGCTGGAAAAAGAGAGAGTGATAGCCAAGATACTCTTTCCGTAATAGGATTGCAAAGAAGAATGTCTAAAAGGACAAAAGGAAAAGTGTCTGACACCGAGGCAGACTAGGGGATGGGAGGGAAACTGGGGACACTGGTGAAGCGATGGGCACTTGAACACTTAGGGCTAAAAGAAGTCAGTCATGAGAAAGTTTGCGTCTTAGAGTATTTTCCTTCTAAATGACTGAATCACTGTTAGAAGCACAGTCAGAGCTGTCCATGTCAGGGTTCTGGCATACAATGTCCCAACACCCAACCCTCCACCAGTGTCTCCAGTTTCCCTCCCACCACCCTCTCCTCCCTCTCCCTCTTCTCTCTCTCTCTCTCTCTCTCTCTCTCTCTCTCTCTCTCTCTCTCTCTCTTCTCTGCATCATGGTTTGCAATATAGGTAACAGAAGGTTATCATGTTAGCTCAGTTCCCAACTTTCAGAGCTCAGTTCTTATCCAGAGTGAGCGTTCGTCATGGGCCTTTCTCTATCCCAACTGCCTTCTTCCTTACAATAATTCAATAAAAATATTTTTTATTAACAAAAAGGCATATAAACTAAATGACACCTAAAAAATAAAATAAAAATCGAGGCCAGAGATAGTACAAAGATGAAGGTACTTGCATCGCATATGGCTGATCCCAGTTTGAGCCACATGGTTCCCCAAGCACCACCAGGAGTAGACCCCAAAATGCTCAAAAACTGAAAATGAAAATGAAGGTCTGCTCTTCACGCTCTTGTTTCCCTGGAACACATGAAAAGGGTTTCATCTCGCTTGCTTGTCTCGATGTTTCTTTGCTTCCTAGACCCACTTTGCAGGAGCCTGTGTTCTTTGGCTCTCCTCATCTTTTCTAAAGAAGTTTCAATAAAACCTACCTTACGTCATCAAAAAAGAAGAAAAGAAAGGAAAGAAAGAAAACAAAAAAAAAGAGAAAAGAAACAAAGAAAGCAATCTCTAGCAGGAATTGCTTACTATGTACAAGAGCTAACAGTTCATGTTATTTTTAAAAAGTACTCAATATTCTTTATAAAATAATCATTGACTAGGTATGATATCTAGCAATTCATATATTTTTTAAAACGTCCGAAATAAAATAATTCTTTATAAGATGCTTGGATACAGGCCAAAATGATAGGAGTACAATATCAGCTGGATTATATTCAGGGTCTGAGCCATAGCACAGCGGGCGGTCGTCTGCCTTGCATGTGGCCAACCTCAGTTCGATCCCCAGCATCCCATACGGTCCAACGAGGCGATTCCTGAGCAAACAGCCAGGAGTAGCCCCTAAGCATCGCTGGATGTGACCCAAAAAAGAAAAAGAGCTATTTAGAGGAGACTAGAATGGATTTTACCTCAGAGTGAACGATGGGATAACCTATGTATATTTGGATGCCAGAATCTGCTTTTTTTTTTTTAACTAAAAGTATCTTTTTTTTTTTTTAATTTTATTATTTTCCCCCAAATATTATTACACCATTTTAGACATACAATTGAAAGATGCTCATGTAGAGTTTTGGATCTACAGTGTTCCAACACCCATCCCCTCCACCCAAAACCCATCTACCATCACCAATGTCCCCACCTCCCTCCCCCTCCCGCACCTCAACTACTTGGCAGATTCTGTATGTCATTTCTTTCGTCTTTATATCTCCTTCCCAATAAACTTTCCTGCTCTTCGTGGAATACAGTGCATTAAAAGACATTACTGTTTCACTATTTTAGTGGACCTAGCGGCGCTTGCGGCGCGATCTGGGCTTGAACTGGTCTTGCTCTGTTGATCTGGTCGTGAGGCATTTTCTCAGCGTCTGGACAGCGAAGATGGTGGCTAGTGTGATGGGCGAGTTTCATCCGGCTGCTTCCGGGACCCCCAGAGGCGATGGGCCAACACCCAAAACCCATCTGCCCTCCTCGGGATCCCATCGTCAGCTGGGCTCAGCGAGCCGGGCTCCAGTCTCCCCAGCCGCTTGCGCAGCTCTGCATACTGGTTCCCGGGCGGCTCCTGGGCGGGTCCACCAGACTCGACAAAATGGAGGGGGGGAGTGGCTTAACCCTGACTCCATCTGGCGAATTCCCAGTGATTCCCGCTTCTGGGAGCCGCTACCTGGGCTTCGAACTGGTCTTGCTCTGTTGATCTGGTCGTGGGTCAGTTTCTCAGCGTCCGGACAGCGAAGATGATGGGCGAGGTTTCATCCGGCTGCTTCCGGGACCCCCAGAGGCGATGGGCCAACACCCAAAACCCATCTGCCCTCCTCGGGATCCCATCGTCAGCTGGGCTCGGCGCGAGCCGGCTCCAGTCTCCCCAGCGCTGCGCAGCTCTGCATACTGGTTCCCGGGGCGGCTCCTGGGCGGGTCCACCAGACTTCACCCAGAATCTGCTTTATAGTTGGAACATCAATGGTCTGAAAAGCTAGGAAACACTTACATATAAATTAAATTAAATGTACATACCGGCATTTTGTCACTTAGTAGACCAAGGAGCGGTGAAGAAATCATATAACACAGGGCCATGCCCAGGTAGACAAGTCCGACATATCCAGCTGGTAAGTCAAACTGTAAAAGAACCCCACAGCAAAGATGAAAGGCTCCGTCACTTTTAAGGAAGCATCACTTGTTCCTCCCTGCCACTTCCTCAGCTCTTGTTTACTGTGATTCTACTAACACCTACTCCTACTACTAACACCTACAGTGTTAGTTAGTAACACTAACTACTACTGACTAACACCTACAGTCAATCCACTTAATTTTGCTCTTAACTTCCATTAATGATTATTTTTCCCCTATCAGAAATATAGGGGAAACCTTTGGTTCAGAAACCAGAGGTCTGAAAGTGAAAATTTCTTGCTTCGTAGCATTTGGCATTAAACATCGTTTTCTTCTATGAATCAGAACATTTTTACACGCAGCCAGTTTTGCAAACCTTACGGTATACAAAACTTAACTGGAGCAGTTGCTAAATTAGATTCTTGGTCCTCAACCTGAGATGATCTGATTCAAACACTAGGATATGAGGTAGATAACTGTCACTTCTAACATTGTCCCCACAATGCCGACTGTCCGTCGACGGAACACTAGTGAAAAACACCGATACTGTGACTCCTTCTCCAGCTCAAACAACGTATAATGAAAACTCAGAGGGAGGAGCCAGAGCGAAAGAGCAGCAGGTCGGGAGTTCGCCTTGCAGCTGTCAGACCTGAGTTAGCACCTGGGAACTTATATGGTCCCCAGGCCCGCAAGGCGTGATCCCTGAGTGCAGAGGGGCCCTGAGGAAGGTCCCCCAAAATTAGATTCATCACCCACTTTTTTAAAAGCAAGCCACCATATAACTCATACTATTACTATCCCAGCATCCTCAGAATACTTCTTTTGGGGCTTTAAGTTGTTCTCAGTTTTCTTAATTTACTTAATCTCAGGATACTTACTTATAGTCAGCATATATTTTAGCAAATAATTATAATGAATAATATTGCAAGCTGAAAATTATTCCTTTGAAGATAGCAGCAAGATATGCAAGTCAGATTGGCCTTTGTAATTTAGTTCTGTGGACCACTAAGAACTGGGCAGCAAAGCACTGATTCACTTCAGTCAAAAGAAAGGCAACAGACTTTATTATTTATTCATTTATTTTTTGCTTGTTGGGTCACACCCGGCAGTGCTCAGGGGTTACTCCTGGCTCTGCACCCAGGAGTTACTCCTGGCGGTGCTCAGGGTACCATATAGGATGCCGGGGATCAAAGCGGGGTTAGCTGCACGCAAAGGCAAATGCCCTACCCGCTGTGCTATCACTCCGGCCCGGCAACAGACTTTCTAAAATATCATAGGAAAATGCATTTTTAAAGACATGAGCAACATGGCGGTATCCAGGGTACAAATATCTTTCACTGCATAGATAAATTTTCTTAAGATGACAGAAACATGACTTTTAGGGTGAGTGCTCGCATCATTAATGCTGTGAATGAAATACACTACCATAAACATAAACATTATTTCAGGTGTGGTATCCTGGATGCCACTATGTAGCGTTTTAGTTTACTTTCTAATCCTTGGTACGGGGTGCTAAAATTCTCCAGGTTGTTTTATCTCATTTATACACAATTGTCTCTAATGACCCTGGAGTTGCAGTTCTGATAACTATTTTTAATTCTGGTGGCTTAAGTCATGTCACTTTTGGGGCCAGAGTGATAGTATAACGGGAGGGCGTTTGCCCTGCACGCGGCTGACCCAGGTTTGGTCCCCGCATCCTGTATGGTCCCCCCGAGAACTGCCAGGAGTAATTCCTGAGTGCAGAGCCAGGAATAATCTCTGAGCATTGCTGGGTGTGATCCAAAAAGGTTAAAAAAAAATCAAGTCACTTTTGGCTATAAAATTAGTAGATGTGTCTTTATATCCACATATTAATTTTTGAGTAAAATAAGTTACATTTGTGCTGGAGCGATAGCACAGCTGGTAGGGCATTTGCCTTGCATGCAGCCAACCGGGTACGATCCCCGGCATCCCTTATGGTCCCCCAAGCATCGGCAGGAGTAATTCCTTAGCGAAGAGCCAGGGGTAACCCGAGTGTTGCAGGGTGTGACCCAAAAAAAAAGCAAAAATGAAACGTTATGTTGATATTAGAGCATACTATCAAATTAATTGTCCTTTTGAAAATATCTAATAGCACATTTCTAGGACACTAAAATATTTATAATTCAATGTTTGCTTTTCAGGACTGAAAGAAATGATAAGATTCCTGGTTGCTTTCTCCCATTCTAATCTGATAACAGACGCAGGGAAGGGGACCCAGGGTGGATCCCTTGGGAGAACAACAGGTGTCACATGAAGTAAGCACTGAGAATCCATCCATCACTCCAGAATAGGAAACACAGGAATAATCACTTTGATAAGCTGCATGGATAATATCCAAGACAAGTAGAGTCTTGGCAAGGAGATCAATGTGTCACTTATAAACTTCTATTTACACAGAATCGGATCCACAGTTATTGGGACGTCGCAGCGGGAAGGCGCAGACCGCCTCAGATTATGACTCCTTTTGTGAGAAGCAAGTGCTTCTCAGTTACCCTCAGGAGCACTTCCTAGGAGCAATCACACCCACTTGCTACAAGGCCAAGCGCTTCTGCTCTCAGGCCACTTACCTTCTTCATAACAAAGAGGGACAGAGTCGGGTCTAGAAAGCCTAAACTGGAGCTCACAGAGATGATGACGAAGGCAAGGAAGGCGACCTTGGGTAAAGTGACGAGTTTCCAGAAGGAGTGTTTATTTGGGTCATATTCTTTGGGATGAAGAGTTTGAAAGAGTCGTTAGCATAATTAAAACACTTCACTTTATATTGTAACAAATTTTGAAAGGTGAAATCAACAAGAACCTCTCTCTCTCATAACCAAAATAACTACCTCCGAGTTTGCCTGAAATTGCATATAAGACACATTTAAATATACGTCATTGAATGTTGAGGCTACGTGTAGTTTCTTGAAAATAGTTTCTGAAATTTCAGAAAATCCTTTGGGATTAGTGTGATAAGAGAGGGTCATAGTTCTAGGGAAGATGTTACATCAGGCTTGGCTTTCACCAGACGGAAAGAGTCTGTGACCTTTGATCTGGTACACAGAAAAGGCCAGACACTTTATTAAGAAACAATGTATAAAGACAAAGATCAGGCAAGGTAAAGTGCTTGCCTTGCACAGACAGAGTCAACCAACCTGGTCTGATCCACTCTACCACATGGTGCTCTGGGCACTTTCCAGAAATTAGCTCTGAGCACAAAGGCGGAAAGGAATCCTGAGGGAGGGAGGAGGAGGGGGAGGGAGGGGGAGGGGGGAGGGGGAGGGAGGGAGAGAAAGAACAAACGAAAGGAAAGGAAGGAAGGAAGGAAGGAAGGAAGGAAGGAAGGAAGGAAGGAAGGAAGGAAGGAAGGTAGGAAGGAAGGAAGGAAGGAAGGAAGGAAGGAAGGAAGGAAGGAAGGAAGGAAGGAAGGAAGGAAGGAAGGAAGGAAGGAAGGAAGGAAGGAAGGAAGGAAGGAAGGAAGGAAGGAAGGAAGGAAAGAAAGAAAGAAAGAAAAGAAAAAGAAAGAAAGAAAGAAAGAAAGAAAGAAAGAAAAGAAAGAAAGAAAGAAAGAAAAGAACTGCTGAGAAGAAATCTGAATTCAGTAAAGAATGCACGACACATTTTTCTCCAACAGCAAGGAAAAAGCAGTTCAGGGGGCTGCTAAACCATGTGTGCAATATGTTTGCAGGTGGCGTCACTTGCTGAGGTCCCTGAAAGGTAACCAACTTCTTCACTGTTCAAACACCATAGATCATTGTTTCGCCATCTATAACTTTCTTTCCCCTTTTCAATTCTGTAAATTCAATTCACTTTGAAAGGCCTGACTCTGGGGATGGAGCAACAGCACAGCGGGGAGGGCATTTGCCTTGCACACAGCTGACCCAGGTTCGATTCCTGGAATCTCACATGGTCCCCCGAGCACCACCAGGAGTAATCCCTGAGCATCGCCGTGTGTCACCCAAAAAAGCAATCAATCAACAAATCAATAAATCAATTAATTAATTAATCAATCAATAAAAGGCCTGGCTCTGGCTCAAATTCAGGAATTTTACCTTTCATCTTCAACTCTATTCCTAGCCATATGATTTTCAACAAGACTCTATATCATCCAATTCCTATTGTTTGGTAATGTTCCTATCTTCCAATTAATTTACTAAATGAAATATCTGCATACAAAGTAAAAGTAGAAAAACTCAGAACCTGTGAGAGAAGACAGTAGTTACCAGTAGGGGAGAGAACATGAATGAGGCAGGAGGTCCTCATTCAGGAGAACATGAATGAGGCAGAAGAGAAGAAGGATGCCCCTAGTGGAGGCAGAAGATAACTGCCCCCTAGTGGAGGCAGAAGAGAAGAGGGCTGCCCCTAGTGGAGGCAGAAGAGAGCTGGCCCCTAGTGGAGGCAGCAGAGAGAAGAAGGGCTGCCCCTAGTGGAGGCAGCAGCAGAAGAGGGCTGCCCCCTAGAGGAGACAGCAGAGAAGAGGGCTACACCCTAGTGGAGGCAGAAGAGAAGAGGGCTGCCCCCAGTGGAGGCAGGAGAGAAGAGGGATGCCCCCTAGTGGAGACAGCAGAGAGAAGAGGGCTGCACCCTAGTGGAGGCAGCAGAGAAGAGGGCTGCCCCTAGTGGAGGCAGCAGAGAAGGGGGGCTGCCCCTAGTGGAAGCAAAGAAGAGGACTGCCCCTAGTGGAGGCAGAAGAGAAGAGGACTGCCCAAGAAACAAAGGAAACAAACAAAATAATGAAAAAGAGCAAAACAATCAGTGGTGGTGTGGATGTGGGAATAAAGAAACCCTCATCCTCCTCACCCCCTGCTGGTGGGAATGCTGACTGGCTCAACCTCCTCAGAGAAAAATATGGACACTTTTCCAAAAACTAAAAATTGAGATTCAAGCAATTCTGCTTTTCAGTTCTACTCAAAGACCCCAAAACCACTATTTGGAAAATACAGGAGCACAGTTTTGCCCTATATCACTGCAGCAATATTCACAATGGTCAAGATGTGGAAACAACTCAAATGCCTAACAATAAATGAATGGATAAAGAAATATTACAGAGTATTATGTAGAACATGACTCAGCTACAGGAAAAGATGAAATCATGCGATTTGCCACCACGTGGATGGAACTCGCGGGCATAATGCTGAGTGAAGTCAGACAGAGAACAGACACAGAGTGATGTCTCTCAGATAGAATGATCTCTTATATGTGAAATATAAACAAATATAAAAAACTGGGTCCTCTGGGATGAACCCAGAGCCACGGCAGAGCCTGGCAAGCTACCCATGGTATATTCGATATGCCAAAAACAGTAACAATAATGGACCTCATTCCCAACAAATGGAGACATTACTGGCACTTGCTCAAGCAAACCGATGAACAATGGGAAGACAAGTGACAAGTGACACACAATGATTAAATGCAACCAAACTGGAGACTTAGTCTACTGGGCTCACCTGGGAGGGGGAGGAAAGAGGGGTCCCTGGAACGTTGATGGAAGAAGTGGTCTGATGACAGGGTAGTATTAGAACAATGTATGTCGATTAATACTATGACTGACAATATTATAAACCACAGTTCATTCACAAAAATAGGGGTGATACCTAGGAAGGTGTTTTTATTTTTTATTTTATTTTAATTTATTTTTTGCTTTTCCGGATCACACCCAGTGATGCTCAGCGATTACTCTTGGCTCTCTGCTCGGAATTACATCTGGCGGTGCAAGGGGGACCATATGGGATGTCGGGGAACAAACCTGGGTCTGTTGCATGGCTATGTGCAAGGCAAACCCCTGACCCGCTGTGCTATCACTCCGGCTCCAGGAAGGTGTTTTTTTAATTAGTAATAATCATTTTTTTTTGCTTTTTTGGGTCACACTCAGCAATGCTCAGGGGTTACTCCTAGCTCTGCGCTCAGAAATTACTCCTAGAGGTGCTCAGGGAGCCATATGGGATCTGGGGATCAAGCCGGGTCGACCACATGTAAGGCAAATGCTCTACCCGCCATGCTACCGCTCCGGCCCTAATTAGTAATAATCTTACTTGAACCTAAAGGACAAGCTTGAGATGAGGAGCAAGAAGAAATCTCCAGTCCTTTTTCAGGAATGTTGTGTTCCAAGACTTAGAGCAAGAAAAAATGACTGTGTTTGAGGAAATGAAATGCAACACAGAGCCAAAGAGTCAGCTCCAAAGGCCAGAGCACATGGCTTGAATGCAGGGGGCCCAGGTTCAATCCCCTGCACACACTCCCCAAAGCAACTGGGAGCAATCCCTGAGCAGAGAGCCAACGCCAGCCCCTGAGTACCACGGGATGTAGCCCCTAAGCAATAACAACCAAAGAACACACAGGAAGGTGGAGACTTGGAGGATGGAGAGAAGTCAGAGACTGAAATAGAAGAGATTCTCTGCAGTCTGAGCACTAACTTTTCGAGAACAGGTTAAAATCTGACATTTCATTTAAAGGGATATCTCTGCAGACTTGTGGAGAATGGAGCAAGGAGGAGGCATGCAGTTGCAATTTTACAGGTCAGATAAAATACTGACGAGATTTGGATGAGGGAGCTCTTTGAAAATTAGCACTTGGGGTGGAGGCGATGGTACAGTATGTTGGGCGTTTGCCTTGCATGCGGCCAACCAGCGTTCAATCCCCAGCATCCCATATGGTCCCCTGAGCACCACCAGAGTAATTCCTGAGTGCAGAGCCAGGAGTAACCCCTGAACATCATCAGATGTGACCCCAAAAAAACAAACCAAAAAAATAGCACTGTATACCTATCTTCCTATCAGGATTCACAGTTCATCTCAATAAATTCTTATAATAATTCTTGTATGGAGCAAAATAGAAAAAGGCAAAGAGTTGCTAATTTATTTTAAGTGCCATAGTTAAACTATTTTAGGATACCAAGAATATCCTGTGGGTTAGTTTCTTAACTACCAAATAGTGAACTACGGGGTCAAGGCTGAGGACAATCCACAACACGCTCCACTACAGAAAGTGCCGCAATTATAGTTGCAAAGAGGACATGCTCTGCTGGGGTGGCAGGCCAGGACGACCCCCTACTCACAACAAGCCAGACGACCCCCTACTCCATGGGGCCCGCCATTTTGCACATCCGACTTCCCTCTCGTCACAACTCCACCCAGCAGACCAGACTATCACAGCCTGGATCATCCACACCCACCCTGCAGCAGTTTTTTTTTTTAAATCCGGCCCAGGTATGCTGAACCAGAGACTCTCAGACATGGGGCAGAGCTGCTACTTGCTCTCCCTGTGCCCAGCCGCTCATGAGATGCCTGGGAGGCATGGTGGGTTCTAGCCCTGGCCTGCCACCCCAGCAGAGCCTCACAACAAGCCAGACAATCCCCCTACTCCATGGGGCCCGCCATTTTCCACATCCGGACTTCCCTCTCGTCACAACTCCACCCAGCAGACCAGACTATCACAGCCTGGCTCGAGCGGTTCATCAATAAATGCTTTATTTAGAGGTGACTACAACAGTTTGCCACCTGCATGGCAAGCCTGGCAAGCTGCTCGTGTAGTATTTGATATGCCAAATACCAGTAACATTTATATTAGGTCATTCCCGTGACCTAATACAATGGTTTGAGGCTCTTTATGTTCCTGGAGCAAGCGTATGCCTTTGGGTTCTACTAGCATGAGACAGGACATATGGAGATATTACTGGTGCCTGCTCTAGCAAATAGATGATGAACGGGAAGATAGTGATAGTGATAGTGAAGAGGACACGCACCACCTTGTGGCTATGTGTGGTACTGCAAGCAAAGAAATTTTTGTATCATGTTCTAAATCCAAAGCGAGGAAAAAATGGTCATCACAAAATGGTAGATAATAACGTCAATGAAGGGAGGCCCAGAAAGATAGTAAGACCGTTAGATGCTTGCCTTGTATGTGGCCAACCCGGGTTCATCTCAAGCACCCATTACGTCCCTTGAGCACTGCAGGAATAATTCCTGAGTGCAGAGCCAGGAGTAAGCTCTGAACACTACCAGGTGAGGCTCAAAAACAGACAGAAAACACCCCCGCCCCCCAAAACAAAAACGCCAATGAAAGTGTTCTTCCCTCAGACCTTGTCACTACGTAGTGGAAGGGCAGGGACAAGTGTGGCTGCTTTCCCGGAAGGGGCTTGTGCTCCAGCAGGCAAAAACGCAGTCTTGTAGTTCTCGGCGTCAGGTGCCTGCTGGCTGAGGGCAGCCGACATGACCGACTGCTGCTTGGGGGGTGGGGAGGCTGCGGCAAACAGCAGCAAATGGCAGAGGATAAATTTGGTTTTCACTTGCCTGATTATGAACATATAAACCATGGCGTCGTTTTTATGCTGGGAAAAACTCCCATTTCCAGGATTGAGAGGATCTGTTTGCTTTCCGTATCACTGTATCACTGTATCACTGTCTTCCCGTTCATCATCGATTTGCTCGAGTGGGCCCCAGTAACATCTCCATATGTCCTGTCTCATGCTAGTAGAGCCCAAGGCATCTGCTTGCTCAAGGAACATAAAGAGCCTCAATCCATTCTGGAATGAGGTCTATAATTGTTACTGGTATTTGGCATATATCAAATACAACACGGGTAGCTTGCCAGGCTCTGCCGTGCAGGTAGCATACTCTTGTAGGCACCTCTAAGTCCAGCATTTATTGATGAACCAGGCGCAAAGCGGCTGCGTGAGCCGGGCAGCTGCTTTCCCGTATCCTGATCAAATAGAAGGCTAGTACGGCAGCTCCAAGGATTTGTCACTGATGAAGAAACACATGCAAACTCGGAATTTCAGGTCTTAAAGCTGGTTATCTATTTGTAAGGTGACTTAAGAGAGAATGAGGAAGTGGCTCAGTGCCTCAGCCAGGGAGAATCCAGTGATGCAGTGGAGAAGGGAGAGAGCAGAAAAGGCCACGATTGGAGGAGCAGGAGTGGGGAAGAGGGTTACGAGGTCAGGTGTCTTGAAAACACTGAAGAATGGGGCCGGAGTGATAGCCCAGCGGGTAGGGGCGTTTGCCTTGCTGCGACCGGCCTGTGCCGGCCCGGGTTCGATCCCGGCATCCCATATGGTCCCCGAGCACCGCCAGGAGTAATTCCTGAGCATAGAGCCAGGATAAACCCCTGAGCATTGCCGGATGTGACCCAAAGAAGAAAAACAAACAAACAAACAACAAAAAAAAAAAAACCACTGTAGAATATTTAAAAAGCATGTCAATGAAAACGGAGGCCCAGGGACGTTGGGCAGGAGAGGACAACTGTCTCAGTCAGTCCCCTACACCACATATGGTCGCTGAATCCTGCCAGGGGTGACTCCTGGGCAGGGAGCCCTCAGCACGTGGTGTGACCCAACACCAATCAAGTCAACAGCAAGGAACGTCAAAGGAAATGAACACATAATGAGTTCAACACTTGAAGAAGCCCAAGTAACACAAATGCAGGGTGGTGAGTACTTCAGGAGAGACACGGCAGGATTTCCTAGGGTGTTGTATCAAGTTCCTTAGGTTGCCTCTCTGTTCTCCCAACCTTGATATATTCTTCTTAGAGGAAAGATTTTCTGGTTGACAATCTCTGCCACAGGAAGCTACTGTCAGGGGCGAGGCACTGAGCAGTGAAGCGAAGTCACCACAGATGCTGGGAAGCGCTGAGTGCTTTGGCACTAGGTGCTACTTACTCAGCAGTTAGTACTAGAATTGCGATGGCTCAGAAACCCTTCCCAGAGAGGTACCACAAATTAACTAGGAAGGTCGGATATTCTACTTTTTTGGGTTTTTTTTTTTTTTTTTTTTTTGCTTTTTTGGATCACACCCGGCAATGCTCAAGGGTTCCTCCTGGCTCTGCACTCAGAAATTGCTCCTGGCAGTGCTCGGGGGACCATATGGGATGCAGGGGATCGAACCCAGGTTGGCCGCGTACAAGGCAAATGCCTTATCGCTGGACCATCGCTCCACCCCTGGTTTATGGAACTCCACTACTGACATCTCATGATCTCTTCATGACTTTCCAGAAAAATCTCCTATTTCATATCATTAGAGTTTCTACTGAAAGGATTGGAAAACCAAGAGCGGTGCAGAAAAGCAGATGCAGAAAGCCGACAGGAAGGAGAAGGGAGCGGAAACTCCTGACGCTGAAACTGACCCTCAGACACTCCGGCTAAAGTCACAGGGTTGATGAATCAGAAGGAAGGAGTAAAGTAGAACTTACAACATACACAATTCTGTCTGTGTTTATCAAAATAAAATTCAACTTATTTGGGGGCCAGAGATAGTACAGTGGCGAAGCAGCTTGCCCTGCACACAGCGACCCTGGACTGAATCCTCCAGATCCCATAAGGTACCTAAGCTCAGCAGGAATAACTCCTGAACAGAGCCAGGAGTAACAATGAACACTGCGGTGTGGGTCAAAAACAAAGGAGAAAATTTATATGGTAAATTTCTCTATATGTTCCCTTAAAACAATATTTTTGACCTTCAAATTGCGCATATTTTTATTTGCTGATTTTATTGAATCACTATGCAATAGATCAATACAAAGCTGTTCATGATTGGGTCTCAGCCATACAGTGCCGACACCCATCCCTAGGTCAGTGTCATACAGTTTGCCGAGACCCATCCCTAGACCAGTGGTCATACAGTGTGCCGACACCCATCCTAGGCCAGTGGCCATACAGTGTGCCGACACCCATCCCTAGGCCAGTGGCCATACAGTGTGCCGACACCCATCCCTAGGTCAGTGATCATACAGTGTGCCGACACCCATCCTAGGCCAGTGTGATACAGTGTGCCGACACCCATCCCTAGGCCAGTGTCATACAGTGTGCCGACACCCATCCTAGGCCAGTGAGATACAGTGTGCCGACACCCATCCTAGGCCAGTGTGATACAGTGTGCCGACACCCATCCTAGGCCAGTGTGATACAGTGTGCCGACACCCATCCCTAGGCCAGTGGTCATACAGTGTGCCGACACCCATCCCTAGGCCAGTGATCATACAGTGTGCCGACACCCATCCTAGGCCAGTGTGATACAGTGTGCCGACACCCATCCTAGGCCAGTGTGATACAGTGTGCCGACACCCATCCTAGGCCAGTGTGATACAGTGTGCCGACACCGATCCCTAGACCAGTGGTTTCCCACCACCAATATGCCCTTTTACCCTCCTGCCACTAGCCACCCCTACCTCCTAGACTGTCTCTATGGAAGGTACTTTCCTTCTTTCTCCCTCTCTCCCTCCCTTCTTCCCTCCCTCCCTCCCTCCCTTTCTCTCTCTCTCTCTCTCTCTCTCTCTCTCTCTCTCTCTCTCTCTCTCTCTCTCTCTCTGGGCATTATGGTTTTCAATAAAACAATAATTTTTAAAAGCACCAATGAATGGCTACACATGAGTTTATACTCATACATAACGTTGTTCATGTTCACTGTCTGTATCACTGTCTTCCCGTTCATCATCGATTTGCTCGAGCAGGCACCTGTAACATCTCCATATGTCCTGTCTCATGCTAGTAGAGCCCAAGGGCATCTTCTTGCTCCAGGAACATAAAGAGCCTCAATCCATTCGGGAATGAGGTCTATAATTGTTACCGGTATTTGGCATATCAAATACAACACGGGTAGCTTGCCAGGCTCTGCCGTGCAGGTAGCATACTCTTGTAGTCATCTCTAAGTCCAGCATTTATTGATGAACCGCGGATGATAGGCTGGTCTGCTGGGTGGAGTTCTGATGAGAGAGAAGTCCAGATGTGGAAAATGGAGGCCCTCATGGAGTGGGGGTTCGTCTGGCTTGTTGCTAGGCTCTGCTGGGGTGGCGGGCCAGGGCTACAATCCACCATCCCTCCCTTGGCGCCTCGTGAGCGGCTGGGCACAGGGAGAGCAAGAAGCAGCTCTGCCCCATGTCTGTGAGTCTCTGGCGTTGTTCATGTTAGAGATACTTTTATCAACTACCATTTTTCCCATCCAGTCTACAGAAGATTCTATGCAATTAAACATCACGTTTGTTAAACCTAGTATCTGTTTAGAAAAACTTGGTATTTGTTTAGAAAAAAAAGAAACTGACCGAGACTTATTACAGACCAACAAAGACAGGAGCATTTTAGTTCAGGAATAACAGTGATGAAGAGAAGTAGCAAGTGACTACGCTAGCGATTTATTTGCGGGGGCTGGTGCTGCAGAAGATGCCAAATAGTGGATGAGGAAAGGAGATAAGGCGAGCAGGCAAGTCTGAAAAGAGGAACAGACTGGGCTGGGGAGACCAGAGAGTGGGTAGGGGACTTTCTTGGCACGATGCCAACCTGGGTGCAATCTGCAACATCCCACACGGGTCTGGGCGCCCTGCCAGGAGAAATCCCTAAGCACAGGAATAATCCCCTAAGCACTGCAGGGTGTGACCCCCAAAACAAACAAAAAGAAGAAGGAGGAGGAAAGAAAAAGGGAAGGGAACAGTACTGGAATCGTCTGGAATCAGTCTGAACAGTACTGGAATCATCCAAAAGGTGATCACCAAAGTCCCATACACCATCATCTGCCAGAGAGCGCTAACATCTTCTGTCCTTGTATGAGGGAATAAAGGTTTGGTTCATTCCCTCTCAACAGTAAAATCTTGACTATTTTACCCTGTGGCATGACACTTACTCCTGGGTCAGTTTATTAGTTCTTAGCCAACTGTCCATCTGCAAACGGAGCTCAGCACAGCCCAGGATGCTAGGCTACGATTAGGGTCCCCGTGCAGAGGAAGATGCCAAGCACCCCATGTGTTTGGGCGTGGGGCATGCTGACTCCTTGCCAGCACTATGCTCAAGCTCTCTCTTCCCTGGCTCACAGCTCTGGCTCCAGTCCCTTTCCTAGCAACCTACTCTAGGGAAAGTGCTAACCAAGTCATTGAACAATTTTGCCTAGATAAAAATAACCCTGACTGGTACATAGATGTGTAGGCATAGACAGACGGGTACCATAAATATCACGCTTTGCACACGAATATGCTGCCTGGGCATACTGACCCGTGCACCTGGCAGCTGTGCCTATGGAGCTCTAATGGGACGGGTGAAATCCTATAGGCAGGAAGCTTTAAAGCCGGCGAGACCCCATTACTCCCTGCTGGTGTCCCGGGTCCTTGCATCTGAAATGTGCTGAACAAACAGCTGCTGGGAGCCCAGAGAGGGAAGACAGGCAGGTGTCTGCTCACCCGCCTGTGATGTAGCCTTGAAGAAAATGTACCAGGACCGGCCATTGGCTGCTTGTCATGTGAAATATTTAAATTAAGTCTGAAAAGGACTTCTGGAGAGCAGACCAGTGGTGATGTTTTATGATCAGAAAAGAAACACTGTCTAGCTCTGGTGAATCAAAGAGTTCTGTCATACAGAATTTCATATAAACAAGTTGCTTACAATATATATAAAAGAAATCATCTCTTTTATATTTAATATTTCTTTCAAGTTTTCTAAAATATTTACTGCTGATTATGAAAAATCAAAATGAGACAATACTAAATTGGTCTCTTATAAAGGCACAAAATGATTAAACATAAGAATGAGAAATAAATCATAAGAATGAGAAATAAATGTTGGCTTACCATAATTAGGTAAAATACACATGTTGAGTGGTACCATCAGCAGAACTATGCATCCCAGAGCAATAAAAGGTACCTCATAGCCAAAGGACTGATACAAGAAGCCACCTAAAGGAGGCCCAAGCACAAGACCCAAACCAGAGAAAATCTCAAGACTTCCCTAGAAATGAGAAAACAAAAGAAAAAGTTAAATGGCTGGAAATGGTGACTCTGGACCAGAACTGAATAGATCAAGGGGCATACATGATAACCATTCAGTGTCAGAACTGAAAATCGCAATACGCAAAAGGAGAGCAGAGACAGAGACAGAGAGAGACAGAGACAGAGAGACAGAGAGAGACAGAGACAGAGAGCAGAGAGAGACAGAGACAGACAGAGGACAGAGACAGAGAGACAGAGACAGAGAGAGAAGTGTCTGCCAGAGTGCTAGAGGCAGGTGGGGTTGGGGAGCAGGAAGGAAACTGGGGACACTGGTGGTGGGAAATGTATATTAGTAAAGGGAGAGGTGTTGGAACATTGTATACGTGAGACCCAATCATAATCAACTTTGTAACTGTGTAACCCACAGTGATTCAATATACATACATACATACATACATACATACATACATACATACATACATACATACAACTGAAAGACAAGATAAACTTCTCAGAACTTTGTCACTGAGTATGGCGTTCCCACATAGCTCTTACGGTTGCCCTCTACTAGAATCTATCTAAATTTACTAGATTTAGCTAAACAAACAAGAAAGATTTGTTTAGCTAGCTAAGGGATTTTATACTTGTTCAATAATAAATTAATGTTTCTGGCCGCCGGGTGCCTTCGGGGTCCCCCCCGCTCGTTTCTGCGACGGTTCCCAAAAAAAAAAAAAATAATTCATTTATTCCAATGTTCTATGTTCGAGTGGTGTTTTGTATTTTCAGAGGTTGTTATTACAATATCTTACTTAATGCAGATACTGAATCACAACCCATTTTCTATATATTTTCTGACAAAAAGTCAATATTCCCTTCTTAAGATACAACATGGGCATATTCACTATATACGGATGGACGTGGAGAGGATCATGCTGAGTGAAATTCATCAGAGGGAAAAGGACAGATATAGAATGACTCCATTTATTTGTGGAATATAAAAAAATAGCATGATACCAATATCCAAGGCCAGACAAAACATGGATCAGGAGGTCTTGCCATTGGGTAGATCCTATTGAAAATGTGTGGGAGTCAGAGGTTAGGCAATACAGAGAAAGGAACAGTGTACTAATAATTATCATAAATGATAATACAAGTGTAGAACTGAGTTTTGAAAGTAGGCAAAATGATATACATGATAACCTCTAACTCTATGTATTGCAAGCCACAGCGTGTAAAGAAAGGTAAGAGAGAGAGAGAGAGAGAGGAGAGAGAGAGAGAGAGAGAGAGAGAGAGAGAGAGAGAGAGAGAGAGAGAGAGAGAGAGAGAGAGAGAGAGAGAAAATTGTCAAAGACGCAGGCTGGGGAGGGAGAAATCATGAGAAACTGGTGGAGGGAAATGGGCACTGGTGGAGGGATGGGTGCTGGACCACTGTATGACTGAAACCCTAATATGACACTTTTGTAACTGTATCTCACGGTGGTACAATAAAATTTTTTTTTAAAAATGGGCATATTCAGATTTTGCCCTTAAAATTTCTTAATTCTCCCTACTAATTGTATATCTATAGGATTTATGTATTTCTTAGCATTTTTAAGTGCATTAGTGTTGCAGGACTCCTTTAAGGGCCGCTGCATCTGCTCTGAATTTCCGCCTGCAAATCACTTCGTAGATAAGGGGGTAGTCTAAATGTGGCAGTTTATCTGACCATGTATGGCTGTACTAGCTGGTATAAATATTCTCCCAAGCTGCCACAATCATCGTGGGACTAGCTAGATCTTACCAGCATATTAGCCTGGCCATGCTGGACCCCTAAGTAATTAGACCAGAGAGAAATGCTGTTTGCTTCCAAGCAAACAAGCATGGCTCCCTGATATACTCAAAGGCAACTAAAATATAAAACTACAATGAAGTAGAAGAGACTTGTGAAGGCTTGGAGAAATATTTAACTGGCATTAGTATTAGTCTTTGGTACAGAGACATGCCATCTCAGAAACCCCCTTTTCTACCCTATAAAGGCATTTCCAGGCAGATCTTGGCTCAAAACATTAGCATACTAAAGGGCCTAGGTGAGGTGCAGGGAGGGATTACCTAAGGGCATTTGACCCTCCCTGCTTTCCATAACAGTGGGAGGAAGGTCTGAGTGGCAGGGGTATAAAACTAGCCTGTTTCCTTTCTCCCGCGCTTCTTTGTGGGCTCTCTCTTTGTGAGCGCTCACCCTTCTTGGAAGTCTTGTCTTCTTCTCCTTTTACAAAGCCTTTACACGTGGTGGCCGCCATCTTGGCCTACACGTGGCTGGGGTTCTAGCCTGGAATCCTAAGCACCGGGCTTTTCCTTTTGCTGATTTGTATGCCTGAACCTGTGATAAGTAAAGCCTTTTAAAACTGCATCGGATTCCTGCGTTTTCATCCGTTCCTCGCCCGGCTTCGGAGGTAGAAGGGAACTTCGCTTCCCGGCACTGTCAGGGACCCCGGTGGAGCGCCCGACACATTAGCATGAGGCTCTTTATGTTCCTGTAGCTGGCAGATCCCCTTGGGCTATCTAGCATGTGACAGGACATATGAGATGTTACTGGTGCCCGCTTGAGCAAATCAATGATCAACGGGAATTCAAGTGATCAAGTGAAGTGATTCCTTTTTATCTCTGGTGGGGGGAGGGACATTTGGCAATGTTCAGGGGTTACTCCTGACTCTGCACTCAGGAATCACACCTGGAAGTGCTCAGAAGTCCCTGGAAGATGAGATTCCAGGGATCAAACCAGGTTTTCTACAGGACTGCCAAGCATTGAACCGCTGTACTATATCTCTCTGACCATTTTTCTATTGATATTTTCAATTTTATTCCTGTAAAAAAGATACAAAATCTAAATTTTGTTTAAATTAACATACCATTGATTTCCCACCTGTGGAATTTCAAGAGTTTAGTTCTAACCATCAATATTTGTGTAGGTGGCATCACCTCCACTATAATTGTTTTTTAAGTCTCTCTCGTAAGTGAGGCATGAAGAAACAGAGCAAGAGAACAACACATGGTGAAAGCCATTAGAACTGAAGAGTGCATCTAGGGAACTGAGTTTAGATGTGTGGGCAGTCGGATGGGACCCTGGCAGAGGGAAGTGGGCTCTCTGGTCATTAGAGTTGAGAAGATGTATGCATGGGGCCGGAGCTACAGCACAGCGGGTAGGGCGTTTGCCTGTCACAGCCAAGCCGGGTTCAATCCCCAGCATCCTAAATGGTTCCCCAACCCCACCCTCCAGCAATGTCAGGAGTAATTCCTGAGCGCAGAATCAGGAGTAACCCCTGAGCATCGCTGGGGTGTGACCAAGGAAAAAAAAAAAGAAAAGATGTATGCATAAAGAGTATAATTAAGTATTGTAAATACCAGTGCCTCAATGAAAACGGAAAAAAGACTAGAAACACAGGCATGAAACAATACCCAACATTAACTGGGGAGGTCAAATATTTGACCCTATACTAAAATTAAAGTTGGGAAAAATGTATAAAATACATACCATGACTGTAGCCACATTATTTGGAAAAGCCTTTGCAAGGATAGCAGAAGATGCAGTTATGGCGGCAGAGAAGCTTATGGCATCTGCTATTCTCACTATAAAACACAGAGCAATAAATGTTGATCTGTCTGCAATTTGATCCAATACACTAAAAAAAAAAAAAAAAAAGACAATTCTCAAATGGTAAGTTGGGTTTGCGGATTTCTTTCTTCTGATTAAACTGTATGCAATGGAAAAAAGTAGTACTACTCCCATTAGATCCATTTTTTAAGAACAATTTTAAAAAGTTGTTTTGCTTTCAACAAAAGGAGATTACTCTTTTTGGTAACAAATTGAGTCAAATTGATTTTCTTAATAGAATCATTCTGACAAGAACCTTTATCTTATTTTTATTTATTTATTTGTTTTTGCTTTTTGGGCCATACCCAGTGAGGCTCAGGGGTTGCTCAGGGGACGCTCAGGCACTCAGGAATTACTCCTGACACAGTGCTCGGAGGATCATATGAAATGCGGGATCGAGCGTGAGTCGGCCATGCATACCCACTGCGCTCTGGGCCCTGACAAGAAGCTTTAAAGAAGAAAGATATACTAGATTCAGTCCCCCCCCCTTCCCCCAGTGAGGCTCAAATCTCTAAATAAACTGATGAGTAAAGAAAGTAGAGTGCCCTCAGATCCAAATCATATAAACAATAACAAACAATACAAATTTAACATGAAGGTTTCACTGCGCTTACTCTATGACCATTCATCATAGTCCTATCACTCTGTTTCCCAAGAAATAGCGTAAGTTACAATGGGGGAGATATCTTGTTACTACATACTGTTCTAAAGATTCCATGAAAAGTAATAACCTGCAAAGCCATTTTGCCTCTGGCTCTTATTTCCCTTTCTCTGGAAGTAGCATGAGGGTGTGGGGGTGGAGGAGAGAATTGATCATACCCAGAAGTGAACACCTGATTCAGGCTTGTTGAAGCTAAGAATTCCCAGCTCCCGACTACTGACTCTCACAAAGGCTAGGCTATCAACAGGGATCAGGCCAACAGGAGTCTACTGGAAGCTTCTGGGCAAGTGTCATCATCTTCCTATGGAAGTTTCTGGGGCCATCTTGGCACCACAAAAGGGAGACATGTTCAAGAGCGAAGCACAAATGGGAAAAGCAAAACCAGAAACCCAGGAAGGGGGCTGGAGTGATAGTCCAGTGGGTAGGGCATTTGCCTTGCAAGCAGCCGACCCAGGTTTGATCCCCGGCATGCCTTATGGTCCCCTGAATACCGCCAGGAGTAATCCCCTGAGTGCAATGCCAGGAGTATGACCCAAAGAGCAAAAAAAAAAAAAAAAAAAAAAAAAAACAAAAAAAAAAAAAACACAAGGAAGGTTTCGGTGGCATTAAGCTCTGTATCCTGTTCTTCCATGGATTCTTTTTGCTTAAGCCAAAATACAAAGTACAGTTTGCTTAAGCCAAATTAAGTGCCTGTAGCTTAAACAAGTGAGTTAAGTTTCTGTCACCACAGACAAAGGAGTTCTAATGACTAGGTTCAGGTTAGTCGTGCTTCTCTCGCAGGCCTCTCTCAACCTAAGTTACAATGCAAGCACTTAACAATCAACGGACGACTGCCTTAGAACTCCATTAACATTTTAAACTGAAGCTAGACAACTGAGGTCTACGGCAAATTCCAGAATATATTAGAATGTGTCTTACCCAAAAAGAATTGTCACTCCTCCTGATACAAACATTCCTGCCACAAACATAAACTTGGCTCCAATATGTACAAGCTGTAATAAACATCAAAGATAAAATGGTAAACTGATGAGTTTTATGAGTCTAAATTGACATAAACAAATTCACTGTATCTGGAAATAGAAAATTTTATGAAGAAATGTTCAGTTACAATAAAAATACATAGTAGAATGGCATTGTACACAATTACAAACACCAAATACTTGAAAAAAAATCAATCAGTCCTTGGGCCAGAGAGATAGCACAGGCACGAAGGCACTTGCGCTGCATGCGGCTGACCCTATGGTCTTTAATCCCTGCCAGAAAAGAACTCTGAGCACAGATCCAGGAGTGAGATATAAACACTGCTGGGTATTGCCCCCAAAATCCATTAGATAAATAACTAT
Source organism: Cryptotis parvus (assembly GCA_021461705.1). Classification (NCBI taxonomy): domain Eukaryota; kingdom Metazoa; phylum Chordata; class Mammalia; order Eulipotyphla; family Soricidae; genus Cryptotis; species Cryptotis parvus. The sequence goes on along the minus strand of JAJIBD010033168.1, from coordinate 20,646 downwards.
AAAAATCAATAAACCTAGGAATAGAACAGTTAACAATGACTCTATTCATAAATGTAATAGTTTTATGAATAGAATCTATTCATAAATATAATTTAAGTGTATGGAAACTCCCCAAAATATTAGTGACTCATCATATATATATATTATTTAAAATGTACATATGTACTTTAATACTTACATATTTTCCAAATAACAAAGATGAGAGAAAGTCAAATAAAGCATAACATCCAAAGATCAAACCAATAACTGTATTGCTGACTCCTTTTTTTTCAGCCTATAGAGAAATAGAAATAGAAATAGGAAACTATTTATTATATCAACACATAATTATCCTTTAACTTTTATGCAGAAGTTTCAAATGTTATTATTCAAAGATAAAGAGGATAGAGAAGAAAGGGAAGCTACAGTTAAATCTAGACTGACATAAAAACTATTCACTAGCCATACTTATAAAATTAGGTTTATAAAATTAAGAAAAGGGCTGAATCGAAAGTACAAGTAGGGTGTTTGCCTTGAACATGGCCAGCCCAGGTTCGATTCCCAGCATCCCATATAATCTCCCTGAGGACCATCAGGAGTTAAATCCTGAATGTAGAGCCAGGAGTAGCCCCTGAGCACCTCTGGGTGTGAACCAAAAAACAAAAACAAAACCAAATACATATAGATATATCTATCTATCTATCTATCTATCTATCTATCTATCTATCTATCTATCTATCTATCTATCTATCTATCTATCTATCTATCTATCTATCTATCTATCTATCTATCTATCTATCTATCTTTGTTTTGTTTTGGCATATATATACACACACATATATATAGATAGATAGTATAGATATATGTTTTGTTTTATATATGAGATTAAGAAAAAAGAACAAATTTGAGGGCATTACTTTTTTGTTTAAAAATATTTTGTAAAGCTACAATAATTTAAACTGTTTGGCACTGGCATAAAGAGGAATAAAGTATGTACATGGAACGGAATAAAGAACACAGAAATAAACCACAAACATATGGTCCATGATATTCATACACTTGATAGTCAACTGACATTCCACCAGGACACCAAGGAAAAATAGTGAAGGATATCGTATATACAGTATCTTTCAAATACAGAATTGAAAAAAAATTGGATGTTGAGAAAAAAAATTTACAACTATACCACTCAAAAATCATCTCAGAACAACTAAATTTAAGACCACAAAAAGATATGACTTTAAGCTATTAAATTTCTCAAATAAGGGATAATGGGGGATCGATATTGGTCTTGTCAAATTTTTTCTTTGACCTGACATCAAATGCAGAGGCAACAACACCAAAAGTAGACAAATGGCACTACACAACTAAAAAACTTCCCCATGACAAACACTATAATCAAGTCTTTGAAAATTCAACCTACAGAATGGAAGAAATTTTTGCAAGTCATCTGTTGGAGGACAGGTTTAGCTATTCTGGGAGTTTTTTTTTGTTTTGCCCACTCCCAGCTTAATCTTATTTAAGCCAAGGTTCATTTTAATGAGACTTCTCTTCTATGTAAACACTGCTAGAGGGTGTGGCAGTTACAGAAGTCACCTTGATTGAATAACTTCTGACTTATAACATCTACTAACACTTCTATGTTTTCTAGATTGGGCACAGCTCCTCTTTATACCCACTGCACCCAGCGTGGGACAGTTAGAATTTACCAGGAGACTACCACCCTGGCTATACTGAGACTATAGGAAGACTATGGGAAGGATCATACTAGTTTGCTCTAAACAGGCGAGAGTGACCCTTTCAGTACACGAGAACAAGATACTCAGAATCACCCTGGTGCAAATAATAATAAGAAGGACTTTGTGGGTACCATCTAGATTACATGAAGCTCATGAAGTTAAGGTGTATTACTTTATATCAGCCCTCTCTCTCTCCAGTGTTTTACATAAGAGATAATCTCGGGATTAATCCTTGGCTAACCTTTGCTTATACCTGCAATAAGGTGTGGCACTACATTCTGTTTAGAGTTCTTTGTTGACATGCCCCCCCCCCCGGTTGGATTACTTTGGTGTATATAAGGGGCTGACTTGAGGACGCTTCACCTTTTACCTTTTGGGCCTTTCAGCCTTCGGCTTTTGGCTCCTCAGCCTTACGGCTTTTGGCTTTTGGCTTTTTGCTCTTTGGCCTTTTGCTCCTTCTGGGTAGGACTCAGCTCGGGTGAGATCCTTTCTCTTTGGTGGGAGATTTAGGCTCTTTTGTATGGTCCAAGTTTGGACCAGAGCTAGAGTTTGTTCATTTTATTGGAGTGCTGTGGAAGAGCTTTTGTATTATTAAAAGCCTTTTTGGAACTGCACCGGACTCGTGAGTTTTCATCTGTTCTCCTGGCGTCCTCGGAGGTAGAAGACAACCTCTGTCCTGACACTGTCGGGGACCCCGGCGGCGTTCCCGACAGTCATCTATTAAATAGGAGGTTAATATCAAAATATACTCAGACCTCCTACAAACTCAATAGCAAATTCTCAAAAATGAAGATTTTAAAGTGGGCATAAGACTTGAGTAGGCATTTCTCCAAAGAACACAAACAAATGCCACCAGGTATAAGAAAAAAGTGTTCTCACTAATCATCAGAGAAGTACAGATCAAATTCAAACAATGTATTATTTCATATCTACTGCTATATCTATTGATGTAATAACAATAACTGACGATGATGTGGAGAAACTAGAGCCATATTCATTGGCAGGATGCAAAGTGTTGATCCATTGTGAGAAACATTAAAAACAGAACAAAACAGTTCATCAAAACATTAAAAATAGAATAACCACAAGATGCAGCAGTCCATTTTTTTGGTAATATACAAAATAATTAAAAGCAGGGTCTCAAATAAATGTCTACACTCCATTTTCATCGTACCATTATTCACAATAACCTATGATAGAGAAATGACCAACATCAATCAAGTAAAAAATCAGTAATAAAAATGTGATATTATATATCCATTATATATAATATATATAATTAACATTATCCACATCGGCTTCTCTCGTCGAACTCCACCGCAGACCCCCTCAAGCCGGCCCTGGGCCGGTTCATTCATCTGTTTAGAGATGACTGCTGGTATGCACCCGGCGAGGCTGTGTTATTTTATGCCAAATCCGTACAATTATAGCCTCATTCCGGATGGTTGTCTTATTCCTGAGAAGCGATGCCTGGGCCTACGCGTGGGGTTGGACTGGGGCCGACGGAGCTGCGTATATAATAAACATTAGCCAAACATTATATATATAACATATATTTTATATATATAACAAACATTAGCCAAGCGGCAAAAATGCTGGCTGACTTTGACCGAGAATGTGGAAAGATAGGTCTACAGCTGAATCTAAAGAAAATTATGTTTATGAAGAATGAACTAGTTCTAGAGGCCCCATTCACTCTCAATGGAACAAACATCTCTGGATGCAGCAGTTATGTGTACCTAGGTCGAGAAGTCAACATGATGAACGACCTAAAACCTGAGCTGCGTAGGAGGAAGAGAGCGGCATGGAATGCCTTCAAAGGCATCGAAGAAATAGCTAAAAGGACAAAGAGCCTCCGGCTCCAGGCACATCTCTTTGACTCTACTGTTCTCCCTGCATTAACATACGCCTCAGAAACCTGGGCCCTAAGAAAGCAGGATGAGAATGCTATTCGGGTCTTCCAGAGAGTAATTGAGAGATCTATGCTTGAAATATCATCGCCTCACTCAAATAAAAGAAGGAATCGGAGCTCCAACCTTCATCGCTGTTCCAGAGACAGGGACGCTGTCTCATTTGCCAAAGCATCAAAAATCTGATGCGCTGCACAAGTAATGCAATTTGGAGATGACCACTGGACTAGAGCCATTACTGACTGGATCCTATGGGATGTTAAAAGATCACGTGGCCGCCCACCTACAAGATGATGAGACTTCTTCGTCAAGACCCTGAACAAACTGTTTGAGGCTCTTCGTATTCCTGAAGCAACACATGCCATTGGGCTACAATGGCACGTGATAGGGTCAAATGGAAATATTACTGGTGTCCACTCGAGTCAATTGATGAGTAAAGGGATGTCAAGTGATCAAGTGATATATATATATATATATATACACATATATATATTTATATGCATGTATATATATATATTCATTATATATAATGGATTCCAAAGCCAGAAGAAACTTGGCTGAGGACTTCTAGGCTCTCCTTCATCCAGGAAACTGAGTTAACAGCTCAACTTTACTTATTTCTGGGCCAGAGTGATAGCACAAGTTGGGCGTTTGCCTTGCACACAGCCGACTTGTGTTCGATCCCGGCATCCCATATGGTCCCCGAGCACAGCTAGAAGTAATTCCTGAGTGAAAAGCCAGGAGTAACCCCTGAGCATCACCTGGTGTGACACAAAAAGCAAAAACAAAAATCTTTACTTATTTCCTCTTGTAAGTCCGTGAGACAATAGAAAATATATTGTTGGAGGACAGGTTTAGCTATTCTGGGAACTTTGTTGTTTTGCCCACTCCCAGCTTAATCTTATTTTAGTCAAGGTTCATTCTAATGAGACCTCTCTTCTATGTAAACACTGCTAGAGGGTGTGGCAGTTACAGAAGTCACCTTGATTGAATAACTTCTGACTTATACATCTACTAACACTTCTATGTTTTCTAGATTGGGCACAGCTCCTCTTTATACCCACTGCACCCAGTGTGGGACAGTTAGAATTTTTTTTTTTTTTTTTTTTTTTTTTGCTTTTTGGGTCACACCCGGCAAATGCTCAGGGGTTACTCCTGGCTCTGCACTCAGGAATTACTCCTGGCAGTGCTCGGGGATCATATGGGATGCCGGGATCGAACCCGGGCGGCATAGGCCGGCCGCGTGCAAGGCAAACGCCCTACCTGCTGGGCTATCGCTCTGGCCCCAAGGGACAGTTAGAATTTACCAGGAGACTACACCCTGGCTACGCTGAGACTATAGGAAGACTATAGGAAGGATCATACTAGTTTGCTCTAAGCAGGCGAGAGTGACCCTTTCAGTACATGAGAACAAGATACTCAGAATCACCCTGGTGCAGATAATAATAAGAAGGACCTTGTGGGTACCATCTAGATTACATGAAGCTCATGAAGTTAAGATGTATTACTTTATATCAGCCCTCTCTCTCTCTCTCTCTCCAGTGTTTTACATAAGAGATAATCTTGGTAGAAGGGATTAGACCTTGGCATAATCTTTGTTTATACCTGCAATAGGGTGTGGTACTACACTCTGTTTAGAGTTCTTTGTTGACATGACCCTCCCGATTGGATTACTTTGGTGTATATAAGGGGCTGACTTGAGGTCCCTTCACCTTTTACCTTTTGGGCCTTTTAGCTTTCGGCTTTTGGCTCCTGTGGCTTTTGGCTCCTCAGGCTTGCGGCTTGCGGCTTTTGGCTTTTGGCTTTTTGTTCTTTGGCCTTTTGCTCCTTCTTCTGGGTAGGACTCAGCTCGGATGAGATCCTCTCTCTTTGGTGGGAGACTTAGACTCATTTTGTATGGTCTAAGTTCGGACCAGAGCTAAAGTTTGTTCATCATATTGGAGTGCTGCGGAAGAGCTTTTGTACTATTAAAAGCTTTTTTGGAACTGCACCGGACTCATGAGTTTTCATCTGTTCTCCCGTCGTCCTCGGAGGTAAAGAGAACTTCTGCCCTGATACTGTCGGGGGGACCCCGGCGGCGTTCCCTGACAATATATGACCTTATATCTGCCCTAGATTTCTAGAACACATCACATAAAATCCTTGGGGGTCCTGAGAACACCATTAGAAGCATCTTTTGTTCTGAACAACGTGGTTTTGTGTGGTTTTGGTCTTTGCTCTTGTCACTAAGCTTTTAAATCTTAAATCAATAATGGTTTTGGTCTTTGACCTTAGTTCTTGACACCAAGCTTTTAATAAATCCCTTGGCACTTGCTGAATGCCTGAGTGTTTTGTTGTTGCTTTAATGAGATGACTTTGGTGGTTTCTAGATGGGGATTATAACAGTAAGATCAAGTCAAGATTAGATGCTTGGAACTTTCAGCTCCAAGTCCATTCTCCATAAGAGTGCATGGAAAGTCAGTTAATGATTGATCAGGCCTCAGGCAGGTGAGGCCTGGAGAATAATCCAAGGGAGGTCACAGAAGCTGGGGACCTTCTCTCACTTACCTTGCCCTTTGTATCTCATGCAGCTCTAAGTTCATCTTATCATATCCTTTCACAAAATGCTGATACACATTAAATATGTGGAGAACCAGAGCCATAGCACGGTGGGTGGGACACTTGCCTTGCATGCAGCCAACCCAGGTTGAAACCCAGGTTTAGTCTATATGATCCCCCAAGCACTCCCAGAAGTAATTCCTGAGTGTAGAGCCAAGAGCAACCCCTGAACATTGCCAGGTATGATGCAAATATATATACATATATACATACATACATACATACATATATATATACATGCACACACATATATGTGTACATAATTTATGTACACACACATACATATAAAATATGTGGTTTCCCAAGGTTCTGTGAGTCATTCTAGCAAATAACTGGATCCAAAGTGTGGGAATTGCATATACTGATTTGGCTACAAATCAAACTCAATTACCAGAGAAATCGAGGATAACTTGGGGCCTACTACTTATGATTGGCATCTGAAGGTGGGCACACTCTAACGTGATTAAGTCTTTAAAGTACAGAGCTTCTGCTAACTCAAGTAGATATCAAAATTGAATTGCAGGGAAGGTGGATGTTACTGAGAATCACTAATGTGGAAGAAGATATTAAATACCAGGTGTGAGAAGTACTATGAAGTTGATGAAAGTTTGAAAATAAGGGGGCGGAGCAATAGCACAGCGGGGAGGGTGTTTGCTTTGCATGCGGCCAAAATGGGTTCGATCCTCAGCATCCCATATGGTCCCCTGAGCACGGCCAAGAACCAGAAGTAACCCCTGAGCATAGTCGGGTGCGACCCAAAAAAGCAAGAAAATAAATAAAAGTTTGAAAATAAGGGACGGACACACAGGGTTATTGTTTTTCTTACTCAATACCACATTGTTCTAGGATCAAATTCCACAACTGAAATAAAAAGGAAGTTCCTTAAATTACTACATGTTCTTCCAAGGCCCATTCAGGCTAGTTCTCTAATTCTGATATTTATATCAACCACCTGACAGCTTAGAAAAAACCAAAGTCTTATTTCCTAACTTCAACAATACAGATAGGGAAACAGTGAGAGGCAGAGGGCCGAGCTGCTGCAGGCTCAGCTTGTGCTAGGCTAATGAGCTCTGGAAGGGGGGGGATGATGGGCCGGGCTCCCCCTGCCTCCCCGTCACACCCACAGTGGCCGGAAAACCTCATGCATCACGGCGGCAGCCACTTTCTAGGTCTGGAATCCACAGCTTGGGAGAGCCACACCCAACAGAATAGTAGAGTTCAAGTCCAGGTATTCGACTCTGCGATTGAATCCACCAGGTTTCCTGGGGAGCTGAAGCTGGGGCAATGCCCTCCGGCAAGACCAGGTGGGACCCATCCAGAACTGTGACCGGCTGGGACCGCCACAGCCGTACATAGGGGGTTCTGTGTATCCCCCATGGGGCGTGGGGGCTCTGCGCCGCACAGGTATCTTAAAACCTAGTATATTCATCTAACCCATATCCCATCGCACTTTCTAGAAGCGAAGTGTGTGGGCACGAGGTGTGGTCTGGGGGACCACCTCGGTAATTTCCTATACAGTGGACTCAAATGGCACAAGGAAGATTTGAGGATCTCCACTGACTTTTGTCTAAGACCATGATCATCGACTGTATTTAGAGAAGTAGCTCCAACAACCAATATAGAATGGATTGTTCAGTGTATGAACAGGAAAAGCTCAAATAGACATTGAGATAAATGTGAAATAAGTGTTGTCTGTCAGTAGCTGTAGAGATGATGTGGCTGGGATTGTTTCCAGAACACAGAAAACCACTGTGTTCTGGAAACCCAGAAAGTGAACCCAAGAACAGAAACTGGCCAGACTCTCACACATCTGCCTAGGGGAAAAAAAATGGCATGACCTTATCATTACTGTTCCCTTATATGAGCTGTAGGGATCAACGTAATTGATGCTGGCTAAGTGAGCAGGCATCGGGAGGGGATGGAGTGTGGGAGGGTAATGCGGGTCTCTGGTGGTGGTGGGGTCACACTGATGGTGGGATCGGTGCTGAATGATGAATCTTTCCAGCAACTGTATTGTGAAAAAAGTTTGTACTTTGTAAATCATGGTGTTTAAAATAAATCATAAAAAAAAATACAGATAAAAGATGTCCTCTACTCCTTCCCTGTTCTACATTTTGCCGTAGTTTATTATTAAATCACTAACATATATCATTAACAATTCTTATACTATTAACATATATTATATATGTTAACATGTATAACATATATAACAATTATAGACCTCATTCCATGACCCGATGGAATGGTTTGAGGCTCTTTAGGTTCCTGGAGCAAGCAGATGCCCTTGGGCTCTACTAGCATGAGACAGGTCATATGGAGATGTTACTGGGGCCCACTCGAACAAATCGAAGATGAATGGGAAGACAAGTGATATAAGTGAACATATATAACATATATCATTATAATACCTATCATATGATTATATAACAATGATTATATATCATTAACACATATCATTGGCACTAACATATACCACTAACAATGATGTATGTTAATGCCAATGATATATGTTAATGTTTGAGGTGATTCTGTCAGTGAATTTGCTATAAATGATACAGTATTTTGTCTAAACATAATTGTTTTTGTGGGACACACCCAATGGTGTACAGGATTTACTCCTGGATCGGTGCTCAGGGATCACTCCTGGCAGTGCATAGAGGACTCTATGTGATGCCAAGGAACCAACCAGGGTCAGCTGTGTGCAAAGCAAGCACTAAACCTAATTCTTTTGAACTTCAAGTGCTACTATTAGTTGCAATGGACAATTGAATTCATATTAAAAAATAGAGTGAATATTTAATTAATAAAATATTTAAACCTAAATTAAGTAGGGCAAATACTTTTTTTTTTTTTTTTTTTTTTGCTTTTTTTAGGTCATACCCAGCGATGCTCAGGGATTATTCCTGGCTCTGAACTCAAGAAATCACTCCTGGAGATGCTCGGGGACCATTTGGGATGCCAAGGACTGAACCCAGGTTGGCCATGTGGAAGGGAACTGCACTCCCCGCTGTACTGTCGCTCTGGCCCCTACAGCAAATACTTCTATCTGGTTTCAGTTATAGTTTTTTAAGGAATTTAAGTATAAATTTAAATGATTTAATATGGGTTTGGCAATGTGTCAATTTCTGTCCTCTTGAGCGTTAATTGGCATTTATTATCTTTTATTTGTTAGACATTGTTGCTCGCGCCAACAGGATTATGATTATATTATTATTATTATTATTATTATGATAGATGAGGCAGTGTACATTTATCTTTTACCAGAAATTCAGCTACTTTTTGCAAATGATTTTACTTAATATAGCTATGTGTGATACAAGCTCCTTGCATCATCAATATTCATTCTTCACAGCAATCTAACCTGCCATTTCTTGGCCATGAGAGAGTTACATAAGTTCACATACATGCTTCTCATGCAGGGGGCTGGATTCAATCACCAGAGCTACAGGAAGTACCGTAAGTACTACTGGGAAAGAGCCCCCCAGCACTGAGGCAGGAGTAGCCCGAGACCTGCCAGACGTTATGCGAAACAAAACAAAGCTGTTTCTTTGCCTTTCCTTCCTTACTAAATTTTAAATTTTATAAAAAGTACTCTGTCCTTTCCATGTAAAATGACACCATCACTCAATCCTTGTCTTTTCAAAATATTGTCCTTTTACCAGGTCTGTGTCTCTCTCTTTTTTTCTCTTTTATTCTTTCTCTCTTTTCTTTCTCTCTCTCTCGACTTTGTGCCATACCCAGTGCTGCTCAAGACTCAATCCTGGCTTTGTGTTCAGGTGGTTCTTGGGGCCCACCTGGGGTGACAAGGATTGAATCTAGATCAGGCACATGCAAAGCAAGATCCCTGGCTGCTGCAGTCTAGGGGAGACAGTGCAAGGAGAGGGTCCTACCCTACCTTCTCACCATTTCCACCATATCCTGTAAATAAACCCTACACTTCTCACAGCATAACACCACAGGAGAACAGTTAGATGAGCTCTTGTTCAAAGCCAAACCCAGGAAAGAGTACCTCCAAGTTTCTAGTGATGGAAAAATAGAGATGATAAAACAGAACAGCTCTACGGTAATTGCTTAGGCAGGATTTAAGCTCTTAATTCTATTGCATTTGAAATAAGTCTTTCCCCTCCCATTGCTTAATAAGCACATGAGGTGATGTTGAGAACAGTAAGATGTAATTAGAAAAGATATCTCCAATGGTGTGGTCACAAATGGCTCCACTGCACACAGCATGGAAGACTTCTAGCAGAGAGGTCAGCAGGTGCTCTGGTTGGGCTCTGTACTTCAAACTCATGTGGAAAGTCCTGATTCATAGTACCTCAGTATGTGGCTTTATTTGGATACAAAAGAAATGCAGGAATAATCAAGTGAAAATAAGGTCATCAGGGTGGGGTCTAATCCAACATAATTTGTATTTTTCTAAAAATTGAATACAGAGGTAAGATGATGTGAAGAGACAGAGAGCAGTCAGCTATCCTACAGGCCAAGGAGAAAAATGTGGAATAGATCTTTCCCTCATAACTCTAAGGAGAAACTAATCCTCCCAGCACCTTGATCCTACAACTTGGACCTCCAGCACTGTGAGATAATAAATATCTGACTTAAGATAATTCAGTTTATGGGGCTAGAGCAATAGTGTGGTGGGTAGGAAATATGCCTTGAATGCAGCCAACCCAGGTTCAATCCAGGGTAATCCGTATGGTTCCCCGAACTCTGTCATGAGTAATTCCTGAGTGCAAGGCCAGAAGTAACCCCTGAGCATGGCCAGGCGTAATCCAAGAAAACACAAAAGAATTGTTCTTGACCGAGAAACAGTAGCCAATGTTCTTTATTCAAATTATCTAGGAATTATTTAATCCTAGAGATTAGCAGAAAATATTAATGATTATAGAAATTAACATTTACTAAACCCTCATTATAAACCACAATCTCTATCAAGTGTTATTTCATGTGATATAAGAACTAAATACAAGATCTAGCTTTCAATGGCATAATTTATAGATAAGTGTACAAACTTGCAAAAGTTAGATGATGACTGAATTCCCAATTTCTACCTGGGAAAGGAATGGCAACTTGGAACTCTTAGAAGCATCCACCATTTCAGCAGCTGAGTACCTCTTCTGGAATTGGATCCACTTCATATTAAGAGAATAATAGTAAGTAAAAGACCTATTGGGGGACTGGGCGATAGTCCAGCGGGTAGGGCGTTTGCCTTGCAAGCAGCCTACCCGGGTTCGATTCCTGGCATCCCATATGGTACCCAGAGCACTGCCAGGAGTAACTCCTGAGTGAAGAGCCAGGAGTAACCCCTGATCATCTCTGGGTGTGACCCAAAAAGCAAAAAAAAAAAAAAAAAAAAAGACCCTTTTGGCTCACATGCCCGCCTCCTTTTTTTTTTCAATCCGGCCCAGGTATGCTGAACCAGAGACTCTCAGACATGGGGCAAAGCTGCTACTTGCTCTCCCTGCCCAGCCGCTCATGAGGCGCCCGGGAGGCATGGAGGGTTCTAGCCCTGGCCTGCCACCCCAGCAGAGCCTCACAACAAGCCAGATGACCCCCCCCCCCCCCGACTCCATGGAGGCCGCCGTTTCCACATCCGGACTTCTTTCTCGTCACAACTCCACCCAGCAGACCAGACTATCACAGCCCGGCTCAAGCGCAGTTCATCAATAATTGCTTTATTTAGAGGTGACTACAAGAGTATGCCACCCTGCCGGCAAGCCTGGCAAGCTGCTCGTGTCGTATTTGATATGCCAAATACCAATAACATTTATATTAGGTCATTCCCATGACCAAATATAATGGTTTGAGGCTCTTTATGTTCCTGGAGCAGCGGATGCCTTTGTCCTAGCATGAGACAGGACATATGGAGATATTACTGGTGCCCGCTCTAGCAAATAGATGATCAATGGGAAGATAGTGATAGTGATAGCCCTCCTCCAATAAGGAAAAGAGTGGTCAGGAAAAGGATGAGTAAAAATGGAAATCCTATGCTGAACTGAGGAAGGTTCCTGTACTACTGTCGCTGCCTACGTGGCTTTGCCTAAAAAGACAGCGTGGCAGAAGGCGCAGGGAGACAGTGGGACTGCCTGTGCATTTGTTTAGCTTTAACGAGAAACGAAGGAGGCTGGAGTGATAGTACAGCAGGTAGGGCGTTTGCCTTGCACAAGGCCGATGCTCTGAGCGCAGAGCCAGGAGTAACACCTGAGTATTGCCGGGTGGGACCCCATAAAAAGCAAAAACTAAAAATAAAATAAAAAATGCAAAAAGAAAATAAGAAATGAAGAGGCTCAGAGGCTAGGTAAGACAGAAAATGGAACAGTGTGCTAACAATTGTCGAGGGTACTAATGCCAACCTAGAACTAAGCATTAAATAGAGGCAAAAAAGATACACCACGACAACCCTTTAATGTATGTTCTGTAATCCATAGTCTGGAAGGGAAGGAAAAGAGAAAGAGAGAGAAACGGAAAGAAATAAAGAACCTGCCATGGAGCAGGGCTGGGGGAGTGGGGAGGGAACTGGGGGCGTTGGTGGTGGGAGATGGGCACCGGTGGCGGGATGGGGTGCTGGAACACTGTATGACCAAAAACCCAAATATGAACTTTTTATTGTATATCTTTGTAATTGTAAAAATAAAAAAAATTTAAAAAAAAGAAATGAAGAGGCGCTGGAATTCCGACTCAGAGGTTGAGCACCAGCCTTACACGCTAAGGCTGCAAATACGAGGACCCCACACCCCCTGCACGGCCATGGGATGCCCCAGTTGCCACCACAACCACAATTTCTCCAGCACAATACAACCAAGTGTGGGTCTCTTGATATCATGACAAAGGGAAGGGGCAAGGGGAAGAGAAATGAAAAGAATCCACTGCTCGTTCCTAAATTACACTGTTTCCCCTAGAGGTCTTCTTTCCTTCGGCCTTCCCTCCTATAGCCCAAAAACACAAAAACCAAAAAACCAACTAACTCAAAACCTATTAAAGCACCCCCCCACACCTGTTGGAGGGACAGGTTTAGCTATTCTGGGAGTTTTGTTGTTTTGCCCACTCCCAGCTTAATCTACTTAAGTCAAGGTTCATTCTAATGAGACCTCTCTTCTATGTAAACACTGCTAGAGGGTGTGGCAGTTACAGAACTCACCTTGACTGAATAACTTCTGACTTATACATCTACTAAGACTTCTATGTTTTCTAGATTGGGCACAGCTCCTCTTTATACCCACTGCACCCAGCGTGGGACAGTTAGAATTTACCAGGAGACTACCACTCTGGCTACGCTGAGACTAAAGGAAGACTATAGGAAGGATCATACTAGTTTGCTCTAAGCAGGCGAGTATGACCCTTTCAGTACATGAGAACAAGATACTCAGAATCACCCTGGTGCAGATAATAAGAAGGACCTTGTGGGTACCATCTAGGTTACATGAAGCTCATGAAGTTAAGATGTATTACTTTATATCAGCCCCCCCCTCTCCAGTGTTTTACATAAGAGATAATCTCCTTAGTCCTTGACATAACCTTTTGTTTATACCTACAATAAGGTGTGGCACTACACTCTGTTTAGAGTTCTTTGTTGACATGCCCCCCCTGATTGGATTACTGTGGGGTGTGTGTGTGTGTGTGTGTGTGTGTGTGTGTGTGTGTATAAGGGGGCTGACTTGAGGAGGCGCTTCACCTTTTGGCTTTGGGCCTCTTAGCTTTTTGGCTTTTGGCCTTTTTTTGCTCCTTCTTCTGGGTAGGACTCAGCTCGGGTGAGATCCTCTCTCTTTTGGTGGGAGACTTAGGTTATTTTGTATGGTCTTAAGTTCGGACCAGAGCTAAAGTTTGTTCATTATATTGGAGTGCTGTGGAAGAGCTTTTGTACTATTAAAAGCCATTTTTGGAACTGCACGGACTCGTGAGTTTTCATCTGTTCTCCCGGGCGTCCTCGGAGGTAGAAGAGAACCTCAGTCCTGACACTGTCGGGGACCCCGGCAGCGATTCCCCGACACCCACCCAGCCTGGTTCTTCTTTGCCTTATTCCATGAGGGAGAAAGTAAGCATCAGGTGCAGTGTATTCCAGCTGAACCAGAAAATGCCCTAACTGGTTGGTCTACTTTGGTTCTTTGCCTTAATTCCACAAGCTCTCAGTCTCTTTTCTTTTTCAAAAACCAAATCTCAACACCTATGATGACATCTCACTAACTAAATCTTTGGTGTGCGTGAAAGGATTTCTTCTTCTTTTTTTTTTTAAGTATGTTATTATATCACTGTGAGCTACACCATCACAAAGATACACAACTAAAAAGTTCATACCAGGGGCCGGAGCAATAGCCCAGCAGGTAGGGCATTTGCCTTGCCGCTGGCCGGCCCATGCCAGCCCGGGTTTGATCCCGGCATCCCATATGGTCCCCGAGCACCGCCAGGAGTAATTCCTGAGTGCAGAGCCAGGAGAAACCCCTGAGCATTGCCGGGTGTGACCCAAAAAAGCAAAAAAAAAAAAAAAAGTTCATACCTGGGTTTTGGTCATAGAGTGTTCCAGCACCCATCCCTCCACCAGTGCCCATCTCCCACCACCAACTACCCAGTTCCCTCCCCCTCCCCCAGCCCACCTCCATGGCAGGTTCCCCATTTCTTTCCCTTTCTCTCTCCCTCCCTTCCTTCCCCTCCAGACTATGGACTACAGAACATACATTAAAGGGTTGTCATGTGTATCCTTTTTGTCTGTATTTAATGCTCAGTTCTAGGTTGGCACTAGTACCCTCGACAATTGTCAGCACACTGTTCCATTCTCTGTCCTACCCAACCTCTGATTCCCACACATTTGCGACAATTTCCACCTTTGACAAGACCTCCTGATACAAGGTCATGTTTCACTTGACCTTGGATTTTGGCATGACAATATGCACATATATATCTATGCCATGCAAATAAATGCAGTCATTCTGTATCTGTCTCTCTCTTTCTGGCTAATTTCACTCAACATCCTTGCTTCTCCCTACTTCCCCCATATCCTCTGCCTTCTGTCACACCTCACACCTCCCCAGGCCCAAGCCATACCATGTTGTCATCTGTTAGCCTAGAAAAATGCTACAGGTTTCCCCCAGAGCACTAAAGTTCCTACATGGTATGATTTGAGGGGTTATTTGTGGGAGAGGGGAGGAGGAAATGCTATTACCATAGCATTCGGAATAAATGGTTTTAGTGTTCTCAACTCCCCACCCTCCACCCCCAGTGAGCTACCAAGTCATGTCAAATGAGTTGGAGCATGGAATTTCTAGAGCATGGAAAAAACTGTTTTTACTGCATGAATCCAGTGACTGGTACCTGCTGTCTTCTATATATAGTGTCCATTATCTTGTTTACCTTGGGAACGGACATTTCTCAAGACCTACCTTAGGCTACTCTGAAAGCCCTTTCAGCACCATCTCTTCTTTCCTCAAGCCCCACTCATGAAAGAGCGAACTTCTTTTGAAAGAATGAACCTTTCTGAGAGTCTCAAAAAATTCTGTATACTCTGCACCACCCCCCACCATTGTTTTCACTCACAAAGAATAGACAAGAAAGAGGTTATTTGGGTCTTTGTCCTAAGACAAAGACAAATATAGTCTAGCACATGCTATCTGTGTCTAGCATGGGCTAGACTGGGAAGAAAAACCTCCTGGCCCCAGTGAATAGAACTGAGCTGTGCAAATCATTCCACTGATGCTTCATTTGCAACATGATAGAGTCTAATTAATTTCATCTTATCTCCTTTCTATCTTCTAACTTGCTAAGGAGACAGAAAGTGATAAATATGTGGCAAATAAAGTGAAAGAAAAATTACTGTATGGGTACAAATGCACTTTGCTCCATTAGCACAAGAATAATTGCTAATCATTTTTAGCATGCACTATGGAACTTAACTACAGATAGAGGACTGAGAGAAAGCAGTGCACTGAGGTGAGGATTTGCAGAAAGCAAGAAGTAAAACACAAGGATATACTATTTCCACTCAAGCAACCAGACCCATTTTTTCTTACTATATCACAGTCACTTGCACTATAGCCCAGTAACCTCAGCTCTATCCCTCACCTCCAGATTCTAGCTGAATTTTCGAAGTGTATTTTCTTTAAGTCTTTGCCATAATCTATAGACTCATTATCTTAAAGATTATGATTAAAAGGAACTAGCCAAAATTCTCCCTTTGTATAAACCACTAAACTGCATAAGAAAGTCAAGTCAAAAGAGAATTTAGTGGACTATGTCTTCCTAATTCCAAAATACTAAGAAACCCCAAATTCCAAGAATCAGTTACAGTTTTAACCTTTTGTTGTATCACTGAAAATCAGTTGTCTTAAAAAAAAAATCACAGTTATCAGAAAAAAAAAATCAGTTATCAGTGCCTGAGAGAAAATACAGATGGTAGAGAGTAGTCTTGAATGCAGCCGACTCAAGTCCAATCCCTCACACCCACTACTGACTGCCAAGTTCCAGAGTGATCCCTGAGGTCAGAGCCAGCAGAATACCCTGAGCACTGCCAGGTGTGGCCCCTCTAAAACAACAACAACAACAACAACAACAACAACAACAACAACAACAGTTACACAGTGTGTCTTCCTGTCTTTTATTATTTTTTTTTTTAGGGTCACACCCAGCCATGTTCAGGGGTTACTCCTGGCTCTGCACTCAGGAATTACTCCTGGCAGTGCTGGGGTGACCATATGGATGAAAGGTGAACAAACGCCCTACCTGCTGTGTGATCATGGGAGGGGGTGGAGGTGTGGAGCTCTTTTTTCTCCCTTGCAGAACCAGATGAAGATTAAACTATAAGTAAGCAAATCAGAGCTGGAGCAATAGTCAAGCAGCACCGCCAGAAGTAATTCCTGAGTGCAGAGTTAGGAATAACTCCTGAACATTGCCAGGTGTAACCCAAAAGGAAAAAAAAAAACGGAAACAAAACACAATCCTCAGAAGGGCAATTACATTAGGTGAATTAACCTAAAATGATGTTCTTTCTGCTTAGGTTTGGCTTTTGTTTTCCTAGTATCAGATATGCTTCACAAGTCTTCTGCTGGATAGGAGGGTAGCTCCAAGAGCTGAGTTTATCCTTTGCCTGCAGGAGGCCAGGACTGGAAAATTCCCTAAGTGGCACCTGGGGCAATCTCAAAGCATAGAGCCAGAAGTACCCCACTCCCTCACTTTCGCTCCCCAGCAGAGGTGTAGCCTCAAACCAAACCAAATCAGCAAAGTCTTCTGTAGACTAAGTTCAACACATCACCTTTCCTACAGGCAGACTCTGTTTTATGTACTGCAAAACACAATAATTCCCAAGGCTGCTTTAAAAAGACTTCATAAATACACAGAAGCACTTACCTCCTTGGGGGGAAAAAGGTCCTAGAATGGAATAGCACATCATGGAACCCAAGTTAATGGAAGCCACAGAGATCAGCACAAAAAGCTGTTCTTTGGACACCCGCCTCCGGCTGTTTCTCTTGCATTTCCTGGAGGTCCATCACCTTAAATGCAAAAAACAGTACAGTTACAAGACTGTTACAAGTTGTTACAAGTTACAGTTACAAGTAGCTGAAGGTGTCTACTGACTGAAGGGCACAAAAGCCACCTCTGCACCCAGGGGACTCTGAAGACAGCATTTTTTGGAGCAAGGGCTATTCTATTATTCTGAGCAAATACAGCACACTCCGCGCACACTGAAAAGCGTCTCAACTGCACACAGAATTTCAGTGTAGAAACTATAAAACTCGGAACTATTTTGCATCCACCCTAACACAGATTTATTTCAACTTTATCATGTTCCTGTTACTGAGTGCACAGGACGGACTGCACAGGTAGAAGGTGAAGTATGACGCAATTTCTCAAGTTTACAAGCTCCCTACATTACAATGCTAATCTACCCTTTCAGCATATCCCTTTAGCTCTTTGTTGAGCATTGAAAAATGGAAGGAAGTCAGGTGAACTTTTAGGAAGGAAAAAGTATCTAATACTCAAGTTGAAAATCTACACTTAAAGGTGTGTTCCTAGAAAGACAAGCCTCCTGAATCCATAAAACAATACATTTGTGCACCGATTATTGGTCTTTTGCCTCAATTCATTTAATACTTCTCCTAGGACTACATTTTCCTTACGCTTAGAAGCATCTCGTTCAATCACTCACTTTTAAACATCCATCTATCCTTAAACGGCTGGCGGGAAAGAAAGACATTCAAGCAAAATATATCTACTCTGCTCTATTTTTAGAGGTTGTCACTGCAGTACTGCAAAAAACAAAAGTCTATGCCACTGGAGGAAGTCTTGAAAAATCTCAGTAAAATGTCTGGAGTAGGGAGTAGGGAGGGAAGGGAACCGAGAGAAGAGCGAAGAGCAGTCGGGGTGGAAGCGGGCTGCCCCGAGGTCCATCAGACAGCAGGACACTGACCGCAGGACCAGGGCATGAGTGCTAAGACCTTCTTAGACCCCCCCGGTGCTTGAAAGAGCAGGCCACGCACGGGGCAGGGCCCCTGCAGCAGAGTCAAGGAGAAGAAAGCCGTTGAGATCCTGCACCCCCGAAATTCCGAACTTTAACGCGCCCCGGGAAAGGGAAAGGAAGAGCGGACGAGACCCCCAGCCTCGGGCCTCAGGGTCCCGAGGAGCCTGAAACAAACCCGGCTAGAGCGAACCAGACGTCCTTAAAGACACAGGACCGCGGCCAGCGAGGGGCGAGCAGCCGCACCCTCCCGGTCACCTCCTCGAGGGCCGGAGCCCTCCGGGTCCCCCGGCGAGTCCATGCGCGGCGCGAGGGGCCCCGCGCGCTCCTCTGCGTCCACCTGGAACCCGAAGGTTAGCGACGAGCCTCGAGCACGGCGGCGACTGACCCGCGCGCGGGGCATCCCGGGCTCCCCCGGACACCGGCGTGGCCGCGCTCCGCGCCCACGAGGTCACTGACAAGCCCCGGGGGCGGAGCGAGGGTGGAGCCAGATCACTTTTTATTTATTCTCTTTTTCTTTCTTTCCGTAGGTTTGGGCACGCTCTAGACAAACGATCCACCACGTCTGATGGCCTTGTTTGTGTGAGAGGGGGGGGGGGGAGGGAGAAAATTAGGGAAGTCGGTGTCCATCTAGTGGAGCTCCTGGACTTACCGTGAGTGTAATAATCACGGGGGAGGGAAAGGGACGCTTGGGAATTCGACTAGAGGCTGATGCCTGATCTTTTACTGAGGAGTTATGTTTCGTGGTGGGGGAAATACGCAGTCCTTGATCATCAGTCTGAGCTTATTAATAAACTGGGGCTGTCCTAGTTATTCAGGGCCCTTTAATCATCTACCCCTTGATCATCTGCCTGAGTATTTCCCATTATCTCCAAGACTCCTGTGAGATCTAGAGCTGGGGCAGAAGGTCTTGGGGAAGTGTAGACTGTAAATTACCTAGACTCAGAAATCCAGGACTTTTGTAGGAAGGTAGAACATGTAGACTTAAGTCAGATAAAAATGGAGCTACAAGCACCAGCGGGCAGGGGAGCAGGCTTCTTCTTCAGTGTTACATAGATGGTTCCTGATTCTAGTCTCCACCCAGGAAAGCGTGCCCTGACAAAGAGCAAGTCATAAGGCATGGTGCTGCAGGTAGTTCAATCTAGGGAGTGGACCAGTGAGGTAATTAAGTTGGTGTGTAAGGCTGCAAGGTCAACTAGATAATTGTGGAAGTTACCTGGCTCTGAGCCACTTATCTATGTACTTATGTTAAATCCTTCCGTAATTCAATTTCCATTAAGGAGATGACATTAAAATATCCACGGATTCATTTACAAGAATCGCATTCTAATTCAGTCGGTTCTCAGCACATACATTAAGAGAATCACACCACGGTGATAAAGGTAAGAGAATTTCCTGGGCTGTATAAGAGATGTTTAATGCCTTCCAAAGTTGGGTGCTTATTTCTCAGTTAACGATGGTGAGATTCTTAAAAGAGTGGAAGCAGATTGAATATTCATAATATGAGTGAATATAGGGGTGTGCCAATACACTTAGAAAAGAAACTAGGGCCGGAGCGATAGTCCAGTGGGTAGGGCATTTGCCTTGCACGCGGCCGCCTATGCCGGCCAGGTTCGATCCCCGGCATCCCATATGGTCCCCTGAGCACCGCCAGGAGTAATTCCTGAGTGCAGAGCCAGTAGTAACCCCTGAGCATTGCCGGGTGTGACCCAAAAAAAACAAAACAAAAAAAAAATAGAAAAAAGAAAAGAAAAGAAACTAGCCGGAGAAAGTCAAAGGTTCTAGCCTTATAGTTAGATCACAATTTCTAATGATAAACCACCCCCAGAGAGCCACTCTCCTTAACTACTGCATGGAAGATATGGAACTTGTCACTTGTCTTCTCGTTGTTCATTGATTTGCTCGAGCGGGCACCAGTAAGATCTCCATTCATTGGGAATGAGGTCCATTATTGTTACTGTTTTTGGCATATCGAATACAC